>CAEGAG010039006.1:0-138421 GCA_903067065.1 Brachyrhaphis terrabensis
TTTGTGTTACTATTTCCAATTGTAATGCCTTATTTCTGTCGTATGTTTTATCGTGTGACACTACGGAGTTGTCAGAATGCTGGTTTGTAATCTATTAATAACGTTTGACTGACCTATCTGACTGTTTTGTTGACATTCCCTCTAGCGCAGCTCCTTCTAATGGATGCATAATGTAACCCCAGCCTCTACTGTAGCGTCTATTCTATGCGCCTTATAATGCGGTGCGCCTTATATATGGAAAACGTTTTAAAATAGGCCATTCATTGAAGGCGCACCTTATAGTGCGGAAAATACGGTACTCCCCTTGTCCTACGGGTCACAATTGACCCGCCCTAACAAAAGCCCCAAAGTAAAGCAAATTAATTGAATTTTAAATTCAAAATCTGTTTTGCATGATGAAACAATCTGACATTTATCAATTCAACTCAATTGAATTAATTTTTTATCATTTATTTTTGTTACACAATACAAAAAGACGATCAACAGTATTACCACCTTTTTTTTTTTTTTACTACAAACCAAAAGTTGTAGCAGTTTTCTTTAACATGGTAAATGTTTATTATTGTAATTCTATAAATGTGAAGTTTTTACTTCTGAATTAATTCGACTGAAAGGGAAAAAAGTCAACAATGTGGAACTTTTTAGTCAACGGTTAATTCCTTTATTTTTTTTAGGAAGTGAAATGTAAAACTACCTCTTGTAACACAACAAAACAAAATGTAGCTTGATTTTTGTGAACAATTTAACATTAGCTCTTACCTCATAATTATATAAGATGTTCAACACAAAAACATCTTTTGCTCAACATAAGGTGTTGAACTTATAAGATGTTCTTATGTTGAACATCTTCAGCATAAGCCGAAGAACATCCTATCCATCCCACCCCACGTTGAACTTAAGATGAAGAACATCCTCATGAGAAGAAGATGTTCTTCATCTTTTAAAGATGCTTTTATGTTGAACATCATCAACTTAAGATGAAGAACATTCTATGCTTAACTCCCCACATTGAACACAAAATGCTCACCACAAGATGTTCCAGAAAATCTTCATAGCATGAAGATGTTCTTCACCATATGAAGCACAAGAATTTGTTCAACATAAGATGTTTGACTTCTTATGCTGAAGATCCCATGTAGGACAGTATGCGTGAGAGTTTGTGTGTGGCTTTGAACTCTTTTTCTGGTGTTTAAATGGGTCCAAAATGACCCATAAGACAATCCTTGTATCCTAGTGTGTACAGCCTACACGGAAATATAAACAAAAACAAAGAATCACTTTTTCTAATGACGGAGTCAATTTAGGAAAAGTCATAAAATTTCAAGTCGGAAAAATAATGTTTAGGCTATTTTTTCTACAGCTAAACATGGTAATGGGTCCCTTTTGACCCACAAGACAACACAAGGGTTAAGGTCAAGACAAAAGTTCCCATAATGCAGTGTGATCAGAGGCAGTAAAAGAACAGGGGTAGAGGTTTTCCTTTCAGCAGAACAACATGCAACTAGAACAACAAATGAATGGTTTAGATCAGGGGTGTCAAACTCCAGTCCTCAAGGGCTGCTGTCCTGCAGTTTTTAGATGTGCCACAAGTACAAAACACTGGATTGAAATGGCTTAATTACCTCCTTCTTGTGTAGATAATTTCTCCAGAGCCTTGCTAATGACCCAATTATTCTATTCAGGTGTGGTGCAGCAGAGGCACATTTAAAAGTTGCAGGGCAGTGGCCCTCCAGGACTGGAGTTTGACACCTGTGTGTATACTCATGTTTTAGTTTTCCAGTCAAAGTCCAGAACTATATTCAATGATGAGTCATTGGCAAGACCAAAACATTGTCAACAGGATTGTTCCATGCAACAAGCTTACTGAACTTGACCTTCTTTGAAAAGAAAAATGGGCAAAAAATTCACTCTCTACATTTGCAAAATTGTGACAAGACATTGCTGTTGTATTTGCTGCCAAAGGTGGTTCTACAATTAAGGAATCATTTTAACCAAATGCCACATTTTCATATTTGTAAAAACTTTTGAATAAAAAGCACTAGTTGCAACGTAACAAAATGTGATAAGATACAGGGGATGTGAATTCTTTAGCAAGGCGCTGCAGCTGTCATTATTACTTATTTTTTCTATAGATTTAAATCCATAACCCTTATGAGATGTTTGAACAATTTACCTGTTCACTGTAAGAGTATCAGCAAACATACTCAATATGCTATCTGTTAACACACCTATGTAATTCAGATTCACCATATATCCGAATTCTCGTAAGAAATAGTTTCCATGTGCACAGAATAAGGAGAATATATTATTGTATAACCAGCCATCATGTGTAATCATTTTAAGCCGTTTTATTTTATAGTAAAGGCAGTGACAATTTTTGTTTATAAGACAGTGAAGCTGGCATGAAATGCTAAGAAGACTATCTGTGATCAGCAGGTGTGTCAACATTCTCCTCTTATCAGGTCATTTCACACCAGCTTGCACTCCAATGAATATTATTTCACATTATCATATGCTTTAAAGATACTTGCCAGTGATATGGCTACTCCTGTCTAACTTTCTTCCGCTTACATTTGATTTTAGAGAAACCTAACACTCAGATGTACAAAATTTGGATAAAACAGCTGATAATGTCTGGTTCAAAGTATGTCGATATCAATATTTCATTTTACTAAAATAACAAAATTTCTCTGGGGATTCATCTTTTGCAAATGAAAGCTGATTGTAATTTGAATTCTGATGACATTGCAAATTGTGATAACCAGAATTCCAAAAAGACTCTTAGGTTTTAGTCTAAAAACACTGTACCGAACAAAACAAGAAGAAACAAAGCTGCATTCATCTGTGAGGATCAATTACCATTTGCTGATATGACCAAGGTCAAGATTTATCTTCATACCTTTGAGCGTTCCTGTTCAGATCTATTATTCATCAGAGAGGAGCAGGAATCATAAACACACACACAGTGTTGGAAAAAAATGGCAAGCAGTCACTTGCATGTTTACTTACATAAAGTTATAGTTGTTCTCAACACAACAAAGGCAGAGTTTCTTATGAATTATGCAGATAGAGTGGATGAAGACCTAGTAGAAGCAAATCAATCTTTCATCTGTGACTAGAGAAGGAGCATTTTACTCCTTCTAAGACTAAAAATGCTTAGAAGGAGCATTTTAGTCTTAGAAAATGCAGCCTTCAAAGGCTGCAGCCTAGCCTTCTAAGGCTAGGATGCAGACTTTTGGAGAGATTTCACAAACCGCTCATTGTTAATGGATTTTTAACATTTTTACTATAACTGACTGTAAGTAGAAAGAAACAAAGAAAGCCATGCAGGATTTACTAAGAAGAATTTCTTGAAAATCTAAAGGGGATTGAAAGTCATTACAATTCTTTGTTTTACCCACAACATCAAGTTTGAGATATAGAAATACTATTGTTTTGCAATTTCTGTTAACTTATCAGAATAAATTATCTTTTTTCACAGCACTCACAATAAGGTAAAACAAACACAAAACTGGGTTGCAGTTAGCAAAAGTACCCAAAGGTTTTTGAGTATTTTTTTTATGATTGACAACTCTTAAAAACACTAGAAACCAGGTATTTACATTCATTGTACAAAAACAAAACAAAATAATTTTTTATCTCAACATCTGACATTAAATCAAACCTTTCATATTTTAGATCTTTTTTTTTTTCTTTACTAAGATTATTTTTACTAGTCCGTCCTCCAGAAAAGCATCCACATAGCATAATGTTCCTCTTTCCATCTTTAATAATTCAAATAGCGTAATCATGAGACAGTGGAAAAGGTTTGTATCAGACAGAAATTTTTTTTATCCGCTCTATGTACATATCTGTTTTCAACTGTTAATAAAACTACTTAACCTAGACAAAGATTTTTTTTAAATTTGCTCTTGGGTTCTCTAGCAGAAGGCATACAAAAATGACAGAACATTATTGCAGACAAACAATACAAAATGAAAAGTGCTGACCAGAATTGTCTTTCTGAGCTGATGTGCATCAGATTTCTTTTTGTGTAAGCCAAAGTTTATTTCCGATGAAAACTAAAATAAGTAAGCATTTTAATTTGTGTGCAATTTTAATTCTGAGGTTCCTTTAAGAGAAAATAGATTGGTTCTGAAATACACTTTTTATGGTAAGCTGTAATTTTTTTTTTTTGGTCTTCTGTTACAGTTGGTTTTTAAAAATCATTTCACTCACAAATATGAAAAAAGGCTTTAAGACTTAGTTCAACTTTAAAATTCTGTTTTGTAAAGTATACTTTCTATATTTATAAATGTGTTTAACAAACAACTGAAGGTTTTTCAGTCAAGACTTAATTTGGAACTATAATTTAATCCACCTTAAAAACTTTAAATTTAGTAAATCCAGATTATGTTGCCAACACCATGTTTCTCTCTGGGTTTACTGTTCTTCTAGTGATGCTCACTGGTGGTGTCTGTTTTTTTAGGTTTAATTTTTGGAAATGTTGCCCAAAATTTCAAGTTTAGTTTCATCACATTAGAACACATAGAGTTTCCTCACAACTCTGTCTTTTAGTTGAGAAGAATGCCAAATATCACAATATGGATGGACAGGTTATAAACTAATTTATCATGATCCCTTATTGTAACATCACAAGAACCTGGCATTTTAAGTGGGGTGTATACACTTTAGAGAGCAACTTTACTTAACTGGTGATGTATTTGGGCCTCATCCAGCTTCTTCCTCTGACAGATGTAAGAGGCTCCATACCCTAGCAACCTTGAACAGGATAAAGTACACATAGTGAACAGATAAAATGAATGGTTGTTAACATTTGTTATTTTGAGAACACCAGTGCTTTCACACTTTGAAGCAAAACCACATGTTGTGCTTTGTGGAGACACCTATGCTCACTTTTGGCCACACAGTGAAAATAAAATAAAGAGACCATGTGCCAAATCTCAGAAAGAAGACTGGGAATATGTCATAGGTGACAACCTTTCCATCACTCTTGAGTATTGGCAGACACTGAGTAGGTCCATGATTTCTACCTGGCTCTGACACTGCATGCATTGCTCAGATGTTGTAGATGTATGGGCAAATGTATGGGCATGTCCTAGTCAAGTTGAAAATTTGCTTAAAATGAGGGAGAAACCTACATGAAATATGACCAAATGTTATATTCTTCCCAATATAAGAATATATGCAAACAATATGCTGTGTTTGCTTTAGCGCATTTAGATGCAATATAAGGGGCTTTATTTAGTTCTATTTATGAATATATTTGACATGACAAACTTTAGTAGACTAAATCAAATTATTATTTTTAAATATTTCAAACTGCATAACTTTCTTTAGGCCAGGTTTACCAATCAGTATATGATCTCATTGTATGAACATGTTCTAAAGACTCTAGGTCAAAAGACAATAAGGTGACATCACTTTTTACTCATTGCAGAAACTAAACTAAAAGATGCTTTGACAAAGTAGTTTAAAGCACACTTATGCTATTAGGTTATTGCAGTATTTTTCCCTTCTGACATATTAGTTTATTTGAATTATACACACTATATGTGAAACATTTTTTAAATGATTCATCATGAACTCATTTCTACTCTCACTTCAAAAAATTGGCTGTTTCACAAACAAAATTCATAGGTGTCTACACTTTTGAGAGCCACTTGAAACTCGCACACAATAAAAAGTCGGCTGCTGGCAATTTTGACACCTTTGTATGAACCTCATTGCTTTACGCAACATGAAGCTAGTACAAAAAAGTAATACAGCTTAATAAATGGTAAAAATAATATATTTTTGTTTTTGAAATTGTAAACAAAATGTATCTTTTTGTTTATAAAAAAATTACTTGGCCACAAAAGCCAAAATATTTTTCTCAGTTTTCTGAATAATAATTGAGTTTATCATATTTCAAAAAGTAAAACAAAAAAAATGAAATGATTATAAAAACAACATATTACAAAATTAGTACAAAAACACTGTAAAACAACAACAAAAATGAAAAAAGTAAGGATTGAAAATGCATTGATTCTGTAAATCCCTGTATCTTATGTCAGTGGAGAGAAAGGCAATTTGTTCCAGGCTATTTGAGGGTGCTTTGAAATCTAGGTTTTAATCAGATATTTAGCATGTAAAAGCATTTCTCACGCATCTTCAGCAGGGTCATTATGTGAGAGTCAATACAATCAGTAAGCTCATTCAAGCCGGACATGTGAGCAGCTCTTAGCAGTCCACACTCCTATGTTTCATTAATTCCTCTGAAATGAAATTCAGAGTTGCAGTGTCCCTCTTCCTGCACCCTAATCTAATAACTGTAATGATACAGATTTCTAAATTCAATCAGCTTAATCTTGGGGAAACAGACGCTTTCAATAGGGAGAGAAAGTGGTCCCAGCTGGTGAGTGGTGAAAATCTGATGGAAAAAAGTCGCTATTTTTGAGGGATGAGTGGTTGAAACATTTGTAAAATGGGGAAAATGTCTGTAATAAATGTGGCTCTGCCCGCTATGCTTCCTTTATGAAATAACACAGAAAATTGGAACTATTGTTTGTGAGACAAAGCAATTTTTTATCTAAATATGCTTTGGCTCTTTTGATAATGCAATTTTGCTCTGCTATGTTTGTATTGTCATGCAGACAAGGGTTCATGAGGAGGAATTTTGCTTTTATTTCGACAATATCGAACCAGATTGGGTTCAAATCCATGTTCATGCTATTTTATTTCTACGAGACATATTCAGATTTAGTTCCAATTACAAATAATTTCAAAAATACTGAAAACTGTAAATAAGAGAAAATGTATTCTTTAAAAATTGACAGTTTCACTGAATAACCATTCATTGTTTCAACATAATTACCAAAAATACTGTAGGTGATGCTGCAAGCATGTCTTGTAGTTAAGCTAAACTAGAAGTTACTTCTGATTAAAGATCAGAACTAATCAAGTGGCAATATGAAAATGCACTTATGCTTTATGTTTTGCAAGTCACCTGGTTTGTTGTTGTATTTTTTTGTCACACAATTTTGGTAGATGTGAAAAATTCTTCTCAGCTTCATTTTCAAAACCAGGACCATAAGCATGTTGTTTCTGACCTGTCAGGTTGCTAATCAGCCAGATAGATGCAGCTGCACTTGCTGTTTTGCTAAGCTACCCCTGCATTCAGTTGCAGTTTCTTTCCAAACTTGCAGAATCTTTGCAGAGTTGTTCTTTTTGCAGAAAGCTCTAGTATGTTTGCTTCGTTGCCAAAAGGAATGCAGCATACATATATAGCAGTATCTGTTTTTCACAACAATAAGTGGTTTTGGCTGCCTTGCTTGTTTATTTGTCTTTCTTTCCCCCCTTTTTTTGTTTTTTGCTGTGAACCAAATGGTGAGCGAAAAACCTGGGATACAAAGTTCTATCAAAGATATTCTTCTAGTCTGCTTGCATTTATTTTTTTTGCGTTGAACTACTTGTCATGTTTTCAAGTAGCTTTATTCTTACACATGCATCGCTTAACCATTGAAGAGAAACAGTTTCGGTGAAAAATAGTTTGTTGGAGTGCTTTCATTCTGTGTTTTACCATTTAAAATACTTTAAATGGTAAAATATGTTAAATATCCATTTTGTTTACATTAAGTGGTGTTTTACCACACTTGGAGAGTAGATATTTCTCAGACTACCATGCTGCTGCGATCTACAAACACTACCGAATCAATGAATGGATTCAATCTCTCTACTTTAACGTCCATGACACGTAGTTAACGTGACTTTTTCAAAGGATGGATCAAATTGGTTGATTTTTAAAACAATCAACCATTTATTATTTATTATTTATGCTACAACATAAAATAATTATTATAGCAATGTACTGTTAAACAATACTAAATATATTGTTTAACATATTTAAAAAAAGCTTTTCATTATGCATCACAGACAGTGAAACTACCCTGATTGTTTTGAAATAGCACAAAACCTGCACCCATCTTTGACATCCTTTCAGACAAGAGGTGGGTTCACACATGGAAGAAAGTTTTCAGATTCAGCCATAGAGGTCAATTGTCGATCACCAGGTACTCACCTGCAAGCTCTTTTGGCCAGTGAGAACTCACACTGGAGAGCTAACCTCTCCAGTGTGAGTGTGAGGTTTCTTTCAGTGTGTAGACCCATAATGGTGTTTAGATTTCTTCACTAAGCACAGTTTGTATCAATCTGCATTATCTTCATTCATACTTTTATTTAGCAATAAATGTAGAATACAAACTTATCAAGCTTGTTTGTATTAAGCATTAAGTGGTGCATTATGTATGCAAAAAAATGGCTAAAAATGCAAAATTTAGTATTTTGCAGAATGGAAAAATACAGCCCTTTTCTTTAGCACAAAATGTGCCAGTACAACAATGTAATCTTCCTCACTATGAATACCATTTGCACTGCTTTTGTGTGAGGTTGCTGGTGACATGAGACACAGAAGGCTTCTCACTGCTGAATTGAAAGACTGATTGCACCTCAACTGCAACTGACATGAGCCTATAGAAATTCATGCGCAAGGCCTGGCTTGTGTGCATGATACGTGCATCAGGCCTGCTTAGTTTCTCTGTCAACAGAAAGAGTTCACAAATAGTGATGTGTTTGCTCATTTGCATTCTCTCTGCCATCTTCATTAAGTCCTTGATGCCATAATGCATCTACATGCAAAACGAGGTGTTATATTTAGAATTTGTTCATTTTAAGTTTCTTCTTTTGTTTTATCAGAGCCCTCAGTGGCAAGGTTTGGATATCGAGGAAATTATGAAGCATATAGAGCACTAAAATGGCCAAGACAAAACAAATCAAGACAGTCATTATGGACATTTAAATATATTACAGATTCCAAACACTATGCTACAAAATGACAATATACTTCTTCAAAATACATTTATTTCAATGCTTGCAATTGTTTACCCATTCCTTTTACGTTTCACATTTTGTGATGTTACAGCCACAAATGTCAGTGTATTCTATTGAAATTTCATATTATATCCCTAAACAAAGCTCTGGGTGATTCTTAAGTGGATTGAAAATAATGCATGACATGATCTTTGAGAGTTTTGTTTTGTGTCTTCACTCACTTGCCTTCCCTCACAGCTGCAACCGATTTCTAATCAACCACCTGCTCCTTCTTTAGTAATCAGATCTCAAGCTGAAATATCTCTACCATTGCACAGTCAGATACGGTATGTCAAAATGCAAACTATTATAAACTTTTTGCAATATCAATATAGTGAAAAGGGTACTGTGTATTTTCCAAGAAGCCAAAATGAAACATCTCTTGGAGACAAACCTGCTACTCTCACTGAGCATATAAACTTCCTGCTCAATTAACTGTTACTTTCACAAGTGGTAATGAAGATGAGGAGTTATAAAATATCAAACATAACTCAAAAGAAATTTGATTTCTCAATTTGATGCCTTTAAATTGACCTTTGTCTCTTTATGACACCCGTCTATTTGACTTTCCCCCTTTTGCACATCATCACAATGATGCTCCTCCATGACACAATTTACAACCGTTCTTGGGTACGTAAGGTAGGACTGAGAAGTAGTTTGCATGATAAGCTCGCTGGACAGGCAGTATCACCAGGTGTTTGCTAGCATGGTGGAGCTGTGTGGGGGTGATGTGCTCTGTGGAGTGAAAGCTGGAGACGGCAGCTTCAAGGCAGACCTTTGGGGAAATGGGCAGTGCATTGCATGAGGAGGCGCTTAGTCACCCCCACTGGCTGCAACAGAAGATTCAAGAATTTCTCAAACATGCACAAAAGAATGAAAACCACTCTCTAGGTATATTTTTGAGAAGTGAATAATATAACGTATGACAATGAAGCTAAAAAAAAGTTGACTTTACATAATGCCCCTAGACCCCTCTTTAAAAATGTATTTGCCTCTAAAAATAGCTTGTTAGTGGGTTCTTTCACAGGGCTAATGATCCATGACATGTCAAAATCAACACTGAAATAGGTATGTAAATGCAATCACACTTCATGCTTGTTCATTTCAGCTACAGACTTTAATCCTACAAAAAACAAACAAAAAAAAAAAACTAACTGTTGGGTGAGCTGAATAGAAAGACACATACAATATAACAGGACACAGGAAATTGAAAAATCTACCTGAAATGTATAGTCAGACATCCTGCTGCTCCAACATTTAACTATTTCAGAAGAATAAGTGCTTAGAAAAAAAGGTGCTGTACTCTGTAGGTATTAACAGCAGATGTGCTGTGAATGAGTGATTTTGTAAAAAAATTCTTAAGATTTTTTTTCCCCATTGGATAACTTTACTCTTATTAAAGTTTGGATTTCTCAAAAATGTGCATTACTACTGCAAATAAGGATTATTTTATCTTAAGGGTTTTTACACATCTTGGAAAGAATTGGATGAGTTACTGGGTTTATTTCCATACAGTGTTTTATACAATTTAAAAAAAGTTATTCTCTGTTGCAATTGTTTTGAACATTGCTTACAAAATAAAACCAACTTGGATATTCAAAAACAGGGTAACCTGCTTGGACTTGGAACAAAGACGACACAGACTTCCAGCTCATTCAGCTGAATCCCAGACAAACCATTACCTAGTTAGGATATCCTACTTTATACGGAATTTTGGGTGTCCTGAGTTACTAGTTCTTCCAATCTTTCATCTAAAGTTGATTTTATTATTTACAGCCGTGAACTGATGCAAATGAAAGCAGAAGCGCTGTCCAAGAGACTGCATTCTGCCCCTCCCCGGTAGATATCACGAAGAGACACGTGATAAACGCTCTGTCTGTGGCTCCTGACAGTCGCTGGATAAGCTGAACACAGAAACCCGACTGCACCTCCTCTCCTACAGAGATAACTGGATTTTTTTTTCCGTCCCGCGCTGCTCACCATCTCCATCCACTCCCATTTTATATATCTAGTTCTTCTTCATTCATACCGTGAGTCACATTTGGAGGACACAATATTTCAGGTAATTTCTCCTAAGCTTTTACGATTTGAGCGGAGTTTGAGCGAAAGTGGGCACATCTCGCTCTCTCTCTCTCTCTCTCTCTCTCTCTCTCTCTCTACTCTTTCCCTCGCTCAGGCTGATGCTGTGATTCACTTGAAAGCAGATCTTGATCGTCTAAAGAGGATTTTAGACTCGAGCTCGCCAACAGACGCGGAAATATGGACGATGCTGATTATTAGGAGCTTTTCGAATCGTTTTCTCATTTTCTTCGTGCAACTGTTTAGGGGTCCCGTGGAAGTAGAGGTCTACGCGGAAAGGTAGAAGAATACACTGCACATTGCTCAATAAAAAAATAAAAATAAAAAAATACTCGAATAAGTAATTAATCCCACAAATACATAAATATAATCCCTAACCGGTTGTGTTGTCACGGTAGATGTGAAGGTATGGGCGAACAGAGGACGGGGCTTTTGAGCGAAACGTGAAATTCCGATGAAGATCTAATTTATGAGATAAAAGCATTATCATCTTTGAAATCCATCGCGGACACTTATTGTGCAGTTTACTGAGATAATTCAATCTATTTAAAGTATAATCTTTAATTAAAGGAAGCGTCCAACCTTTCTATTAGACCAATATATTTTCTTTATTTGAAATGCTGCGGAGAAAAGAGAGTTTTGCTTCTTTCTCAGTGTAGTACCTATTGTTATTTTAGATTTAAAGAAATGCCGATATAAGTGAATTTGGAATACAATAATATGACAAATGGCTATGAAAAGCACAGTTCGGGCTTCTGACTGAGATCCAGAGATTTTTGGGAAAGGTGGTCTTTGTGGTTATGTGTGAGGGTGACGAACACAAACCGACCATTGTGAATCAAGTGACGCACTTATTCTCATGTTTAGTGTTCAGCCGGGAGCAGAGCATTCAGGGCATGTTTAACGTAAATGGTCTGTAGGTCTCGTCTCACCCCTCCTAATTGTAAATGTTCCCCAAGACTTGATCCGAGTAATGCATTTCTCTTTATTAATCTTTTATTGCAATTAAGACCCATAATATGACTGTTTTGAACAATTTGTGACTTTTCCCCTTCATAGAGTAGGCTCTACTACAGATATATTGCCACTGAAATTAACTCATATGTGTGATTGTCAAGTGCAGCAGCTTGCTTCCTGGAAAGAACTGGTGATGGTAATCTAATAATACAGCTTGTGCTTATTGTGACAAAGGGCTCCCTGGCTGTACTTCAACTTAATCACAATATTAGTCTAATTCTAGCCTGAAGGCATTGCCAAAGTGGACTTGGAAATGGATATGTTGAAAATGCTGATGCTGTATTAAATCTGCTTTTTTTCCCCCCCTTTTCTCTTTTGCAGAGAGCATCAACGCAGAGAAGTGCCTTGACAGGCAAACTGTGTCTTATGCTGAACTTATCAGCCAACGTGACTCCTTATGGCATTTTTTGACTCTGCTAGCTAGGACACGGGGTGAAAAGCCCTAAACAAGAATTCCAGCGGCTTGCCAGAGAAAATGCACTTAAACATGAAAATTAAAGCTGCCATTTCAACTTTTCATTATTACATGAAATAGACGCTGTTTGTGTACCCAGTAGGTATTTGAATCGCATGTTCAAACTAAGCTATGGCAGAGAGAACCTTCAAAGTTTTTAAACTGTTTTGGCGAGAACAGTGAGATATTAGGCCACTGGACTGGACAGATTTAAGTAATGCTGTCTGCTCCAGGAAGCAAGCGTTGGCTAAATCAGTTGTCAGTTAAATCTGTGCTAACATGTAATCTTATATCTTACAATGCAGCAGTTCACACTTATAAATTTACCTAGGCAGTCAGTGCTACACCAGACTTTTATCACAGTTGACCCAACATACTTTTTTGCATAACCTAAGATACATATATGTAAGTTCATAAACTATTACTCCTAACTACAATCTACCGACTTTGGAATCGCACAATGGTTGTACAAAAGCTGCACAGTGCCCATTTCATATGGGTTGGAATCCTCATATGCTGCTTCATGGAAATAGGCACCTGTCTAGAATTTACAGGTACTGAGGGACAGTGGGCTAGGTTTCCAGTGTGGAATGCATGTTGTGAAAGTGAAATGAGCTTCAACATGAAAACAAAGAGCTCCCACGGGGTCCTTGTTTACTTTGACGACGAGGGATTTTGTGACTTTTTGGAACTTCTCCTAATAAACGGCAAACTCAGCCTTCGCTACTCAATCTTCTGCGCAGAGCCTGCAACTGTGGTGTCTGACACTGCGGTCAACGACAGCCAATGGCACAACGTCACGATTAGGAGAAGCTTTCAGAACACAACTCTTTCTGTGGATGGCGAGATAAAGTGGGTAGAAGTGAAGTCGAAAAGACGAGACATGACTGTCTTCAGCCATTTGATCATTGGTGGAATACCGCCGGAGCTAAGGTCTGTGGCGTTGCGCTTGACATCGGCAGCGGTTAAGGATCAGCCACCTTTTGCAGGATGGATAACAGATATAAAGGTCAACAACACGGAGTCTGAAATGATCGACAGCGAGGGGGTCTTAATGGATGTCTGTGGGACAGCCAACATGTGCTTAAATGGAGGAGTCTGCAGTTTAATTAACAATGAACCAACATGTGACTGCTCTCACACTGGCTTCCAAGGAAAGGACTGCAGTGAAGGTAAGACCTGGACTACGTAATTCAACACATCATGGTTTTGACATTACACAAATTAACCCAAATTGTTGAACTCAACATTAGTTCAAAAGTAATGGATTCCCTTCCTTTATCTGGGTAAGCTCTGGTTGTGTGCTATTGATCTGCTATACAGTTGTTTGTAAAGTTAAATCTCCTTGAAGGCCTCATTAGCAAACAATGCAGGTAACTTTCATCCCCCAAAGGTGTCCTCAAGAACTATAAAGCAGGTCTGTGGGGATGAGTTGACCTATAAAGTATCTCCAGTGAATTGCTGCAAATTAAAGAGCAATGATTGTCGTTGTAGTCGATGGAGTAAACATGAGTGATACCATTGATCTCATAAAACAAATTAGATGATGGCAATAGAAGAGAACCCACATGCTAACAGGGTGGGGTTTATGGATTAATGAGAGGATTATAGTGTTATAGTGTTGCTCAAAATACACAGAGCTTGACACTAAACAGGCATTTAGGACAGTATATTGATTTAATTAACTATAAATAATATAATTTTAAATGATTTTAGTTTGAAGAAAAAAGTATTAAATAAAATAAACAACAAAAATGATCCTTAACACAGCTTTTGACCAGACCCTCAGGAAACTATAGTGTTGCAAATAAGGAAAACAGGAACAAGAGACCAGTTAAATATAAAGACAAAGGGAACACAGAAGTCCTTTGGAGGTAATGGAAATAATACAAATAAAAAATATTTCAATAACTACTGCTTGTAGCTGTACATTTACATGTTTTCTGTTTTCCTTTTTTAGTTCTTATTGTGGACATCAATGGATATTCATTCTTAAAAAACATATTGTTTTTTTTCCATGCAGCAACAATGTAATCTGTTTTGTGATTTTTTTTCACAGCATGAATCTTTTCAACCATAAGCTCACTGGGCTGCCTTCAAATAATTTATATCTATTGCATAAATTATTCTTAATTAATCCCCTTTCATTTTTTAGGGTAATATAAAAACTGTATTATAAAGTATGCAGGCTTAATACAGTTTAATAATTTTTTGTTGATTGGTCGTAAAATGTTTTATTAGATTTCTTTACAACCCTTATGCACAGACACAGTGAGTAATTGTCTCTACAGTAAGGTTTTTTTTATTTCTACCACAAATTGTTTCCTATTCTAAACTGGTTGGAACTACAGGCTATGAACCTTTTCCTTCTGTTTCCCATGCTGCAAGCTCTGGCTTAGAAACTGAAAAAGCGGTGCTACGTAGCACAAACGATCGACTCAGAACTCCTTCAAACACGAGTAGCAAGGCGGGCTCCTCTAGACAAACCATCAAAATGTTGGAAGGACCATGTGATTGATTTGCTTAAGTCAACCTGAACATTCAAATTATTAAAAGGCCTTACATTTTCTGTGATGCTGTGGTATAAGTGATATAACGTGATATAAGTAGGGAAATACTTCATAAACAGCTGTTGCTATTGCTAGTTACAGCTGATTTCCGAAGTTCAGTTTTAAATATTGCAAGGTAATGTTAATAATCCTTTCCTCATGCATCATGTGTAAATTTTGTTTTTTAGCACTCCTGGTGCTGATCAGAAGGAAACTAGTATAAATATGAGGCATTCACAAATATTGCTTGTTGTTTAAAAAATCCACCCGTAGTAGTCTCACCCAGCAGTCATTGGGTGAGAGGCAGGGTCCACCCTGGACAGGTTGTTGTTTATGCATGTTTAGGGCATTATTCAAAATGGTATTAGTAATTTAAGCTGGTGATATTAGAGCCTGGCTTGCTGGAAATACTAAGTAAATTTTTGATTTGTGCCGTTATTCCATCTACTTGCATTCCAATCCTATTCAGAGAAAAATGTTATTAAAACAAAGGTACTGAATGAGAGTCTAGAGATGTGGCACAGAGCATGTGCTTTGGTTGTGTGAAATCAATCCAGTTCTTTTACACAACCAATTAATAAATGGTTTTAGCTCGAGCCTTGGTTAAGACCTGGAACCACTTTTGTGAAAAAAATCCTAAAACCCTATAACTTCAATAGTATAACTTGAATATAATATATTAGTTATTTCTTTACATCAAGCAACCTGTATCAGTTCATCTAACAGATTACATTCATAAATTTGAATAGAAACATTATTGTGGCTGTACATGTGCTTGGACCTGCCACTAATGTTTGTGTAGTTTTCATTACAGCTAAAGGCATATCAGAACATCATAATAACTTTGCCATTTTAAGAGGCATTTAAAATGTCTAAACAAATCTGTCTCAATACTCAAGCCTCAGCAATATTCACTGCCCTTTCAGTTCTAGTATTGGAAGGTATTGTTGGTTATGGTCCTAAATGAATTCTTGGAGAGGGCTTTCTTCTGGGTGTGCTATTTGATGTTTGTCACAAAGTTGTTTTTTGTTTTTGTGAATCAGATGAAGAAATTGTGATTGTCACATGAGGGAATTTTATGACAAAAGACTTGAGCTTAAAAATTTACTGATGAGAAAACATTTTTTTTTTTTATGCTACAGGAGTGTTGAACAGTCACAGTCAGTTGGGAATGGAGTCATTATGATGATGGCCTGAAAGCTTTTCCTTATTGTTTAAAAGCCCTTTTTAGAATCTACATCATCACAGGGTGTTGGCTATATGGGGGGAAGACATGTCCTGAGAGTTACTTACTGTATGCAGAGCATAAGCATGCTTATAAATAAATTATTTTGCAAGTTTTGATAGGTGTGACAACAAAAAAGTGGCATGTTTACTTCATTCTGATGGTCTAAATTTAGCATTGTGCATCTGTTTGCTCAGTTTAGATATTTTCAGTCTTAAGTATGAACCCATTTTTCTGACCTGATTACAAACCAGCAATCTGTGTAATGTGCCGATGTCACTTTTCTCCTTGTGTTATGCTTCTGGCCTCCTACAAAGAAATACGCAAATTATAAAATAAAAGATGATTCTCTTCTGTAATTAGAAATTGCTCCCTTTTTGTAGCACTTTAGAAAGCGTTGATGCTCTAGGAATTTCAAGAGAAATTATGTGGCCCTGATTGGTTTACTAACAGTTTTGACAATATAATAAATGCACCCTTATTAAGTTGTGTTTTTCCAAGGAGACAGAAAACTTCACATCCACTAAGCATGACCCCAAACCAATTTACACTTGCTAGTTGTTAACTTTGCTTTATGGAGCAGAGCAGGGCAGTATAGAAGAGGACCTTCATCTTTTTTGATTAAAAAATTGTTGCCTGTGGCTGTTGACACGGATTTATAAAATAATTATAAAACACACCAACTCTATAAATCTGTAAGAAAGAGTACTTTTACAAGTAGCAATAGAGCTAGACTGTAAGTACAGAGGGACTCCTGAAATTTCCAAAACACAATATAAGACATAATTGCAATAATGCATAAATCAAAATAAAAAGTAAACTGTTTGCATATTATTTACACTTGTGAAAGGAAAAGGAAGTTAGAGCAAGAGTGGAAGGAAAAGTAACTTTCTTTCTCACCAGTATGTCGTGAAATGTTTCCTAACCTTTTGAAATTTGACATAGAAGAGTTAACTCTCTTCTAGCTTGACTTGTTAGATACTCAATCTCACTCATTGTCTTGAGAGCGTGTCTCTGAGCATCAGTTTTCAAGTTGTGCTACAGATGTTCATTTGGATTTAGGCCTGGACTGTGCCCTGACTATTAACAATTGTTTTGACCTAAATCGTTGCACTGCAGCTGTGTTTGCCTCTCTGACTCAGTATCAACACCTATGCGTCCTCTATAAGATGATACAACCTGCCTTTGCTCGAGGATTGCCCGTTATGAAGTTACCACCAACAAGTTGTCCATAGTTGGCATGAGCCTTAATGTTGTCCCTGCTCAACCTGTCTGTTCAGTAACATTTTTTAGTAGTTAATGGCAGCAGTAGTTATTTTAGTGGCTTCATAGGAATGAAAGTTAAACAGAGAAACTCTGAGCTAGTAGTAAAATCTATAGGAGACAGGAATATGCATAGTTTAAGAGAGAGACATGGCTGAACGCAGAAATGCCGGGTCTAGTGAGAGAGCATAAAGTTATTGGCAGCAAACGCTCAACTTATAGCTATCTGCAGAAATATGTCACAGCTAAACAATGAAATTTGGAAGTAACCTTACTAAAAAAAGTTCTAGCTGTAGCCTTTAAGGTAGGCTCTTGCCTCCAAGACTAAAGCTGCTTCCACAGGTGAATTGGAACATTGAAATATCTGCCTCCCTTTTTACTTTTAGAAACTCTGGCATCCATCAATAGCCCTGCAGTGTGAGAAAAAAGTATTTTGTTGGGAATATAGCAAGCAGTTCTTTAACATAAGATGGATCTCGATTATATGCTTTATATCGTTTCCTGGATTTTTCGTTGAAAAGTAAAAAAACTAAAAGTAGAAACATTATTTTTTCATCAGAACCTTTGCTGCAGCATTGTGGATAAGCTGAAGGCTTTTAACTTATTTTAAACTTTGAACATTTTCATCACTTTATTTCTGATCTGCCTGGTGTGTTCCTTGATTTTTGTAATTCAGTTTGTTCTTTTAAGATATTTAGTCAATCCCTCATGCCCCCACAGAGCAGTGCAGGCATTTTGTACTATGTTAAGGGATAAACACAACATACCACAGTTTCTTGAAGGTTCTTAATAGCTAAAAATTCTATATTTGACCTTCACAATTATGCTACATTCTGTTGCTCTATTTCATAAAATCCTTGTAAAATACTTTGACAGTTTTGGTAATTTGACAAAATGGGAAAAGGTCCAAAGGACTGCATAGAAAATCTGTGAAAAAAAAGTCAAATTGGGATTTGGATAATTGGGACTGAAACTACATCTTTGCTTGCTGGCAACCTCTGAAATAAACCATCTCCATGTTAGCATCAAGCATTTAGAAGTGAAAGATAAACATATTTTTAAAAAAAAGACAGCAAAGCTGTTCTTTCAACTTCTCCAAATCTAGCTGGTGACTATACAAGGATTTGTTGTAGGAGTATATTGAACTTTTAAACTTATTTGTCGATTGGATAATTTAAAAACTGTTTTGATTCTTTGATCAGATGAAAGGATTATGGGATTTGCCACCAGACCTGTCAACTTCTCCCCATCCAACTGCAAGCATGGACATTATATGACATCAAACACAAGCATACGCATACACAAATCCCCACAATTGGTTGAAACAATTATTTAAATGCACCGTTCAATCAATAAAGTTATCTTGAATCTGTCTTTTTGTTTCTCATTAGAGAAATAACATAGATCCATTGGATAAATGCAGATTTTATCATTATAAAATGGAACCATGTTTACTTCATCATGCATTGTTCAACCATAAATCAGTAGAAGTGAGAAAGTAGGGCAGACTTAATTCTGGACATTACTTTATTTTGTCTGCCCTTTTGTATTATTTATTTTTAAGCATGTCGCCAGATAGCATTTAGTTATTTGCGTAATCTGGAGAAGGTATACTGGTACATCTCAAAAAATTAAAAGTGCAGTTTTTCTTGCCAGTCATCTCAGAAAGTGAAACATTTTTTCTAGAATCATCAAGTTATATATTTCAAGCTTTTGTTTCTTGTAATTTTGATAATTATGGCTCGGAGATTATGAAGATCCAAAATTCATTGTCTCCACCAATTGGAATTCTGTGATAAAAGAACCTCCTAATGTTACATCCTAATTAACTAATCATCTAATTAACTCAAAACACCTGCAAAGGTTTCCTGAGCTGTTAAATGGTCTCTCACGGGTTGGTAGGCTTCACAATCAGTCATTGACACCCTTCAAAAGGGAGGTAAGCCACAAAAGGCCAATTCTGAAGGAGCTGGTTGTTCAGAGTTCTGTATCCAAGCGTATTAACAGAAAATTGAGTGGAAGGAAGAAGTGTGGTAGGAAAAGCGCACCAGTAACGGGAGAACCACAGTTTTGAGAGGATAGTCAAATGTAATTCATTCCAGAAGAGCCACTGCACAGATGAATACTAGACATGGGCTACAAGTGTTGTATTTCCCGTGTCAAGCCACTCCTGAACCAGAGATGTTAGAGCTGTCTTATCTGGATTAAACAGAAAAGGAATAGTGCAATGGTCCAGCGTTTTGTTTTCAGATGAAAGTAAATTCTGCATTTGGAAATCAAGATCCCAGAGCCTTGAGGAAGAGTGGAGAATCAGAATCAACATTGCTTGAAGTCCAGTGTGAAATTTTCACAGTCAGTGATAGTGATTGATGTCATGTCATCTGCTGGTGTTGGGTCACTGTGTTTAATGAAGATCATAGTCTACAAGGAAATTCTAGAGCACTTCATGATCCCCTCTGCTGACACATTGTATGGAGATCCTGATTTTATATTCCAGCTGGACTTGGCACCTGTTCACACTACCAAAGGTTCTAAAAGCTGATTCAATGACTCCTGTTCTTGACTGGTCAGAAGACTCCCCTGACCTTTAACTTCATTGAACAATCTATGGGCTGTTGACAACAGGAAGATGAGAGACACCAGTCCCCACAAGGCAGATGACCTGAAGGCAGCTGTTATCTCAATCTGGGCTTCCATTACACCAATGCTGTGCCGCAATAGTGATGAGGCATCATTAAGTGTTTTGACACATTACTAAACAGTATTGTGTTGATACTTTTTCACTTAATACTGACACCTTCTGGACTTTAAAAATCCCTACAGGCAAACTGGTTGACCTTGTAAACTGACACTGATTTGATGAGCTTCAAGTCATTGTATTCTTTATTGTATTGCTTCATATCTTCATTTAAATTTAAAATATCATTGATATTGTTAGTCAAGTTAAGCTTTCCAACATTTGGAAATTGAGTTTTGTTACTCTTTATTGATGCAACTTCTCCAGCTGTACGAAGCACAGATGAAGATAGAGTACAATGAAATTGTTAGGAAAGATGGAAGAGGTTTGGACAGATAATCTTTTGATTGTCCCAATATCTCATAGAATCCATCTATTTGGAACCGCAAAAGTTCAGAGATTACTTTGGCAGATGCATCCCATTGACAGATATGTTTCCTTATAAAAAAAGTTTGGCTCGTCCGTGTCTGAAACAGTTACTGTGTCAGCTACGTGACTTTCTTGTAGCGATACATGGGCTTTCACTCAGTGAGCTCCATGCATCGGTGTGGCTGGACCCATTACTATGCCACAATAGGGTGAAATTGATTTCAGGCGATATGGCCTAAAATTAATATCATGATATATTGAGCATTTCATCTTGATAACAATAAATGGATGATAACACTACACCACACTTTAAAATGCTGTCTGCAAATAAATGAAGAACATGTGTACATTATTCATGCGTAGGTTGCTAAGTTAAGCAAATAACCACAACTAAACAAGTTTAGAAGCATTGAATAACTTAACTTATAACATCCTTGCTGAATCCAATATTTTGCAAGCGACTAACACATTTTTAGGGGAAATGAGCTGCTCCTCTTCCTACTTGACTAACTCTGCCGCCGCCACTCCAGCATTTAAAATTTCCTCCATTTTCTCAACGTCACTGTCTCTCACTTCTTGTTGCAGACTTAATGGGTTGGAGTCACATGACTACAGACTGTAAACGTAGCACAGCGGCTTAAAGGGATATGAGCATAAGTCTACTTATACACTGCCACCAAAGACAACAACAAGTTTTTCTTTAATCTTTTTTTTAAATGTCGTTGGTCATTGTAATAAATTTTGGTGTTTATAGGCCTATGCCACAAGCTAATTGCCTCTAAGCCACGGAACATTGACACAGTAAGTCATGCAAGAGGAGGCCCCAACAAGGATTGAGTGCTTAGGAATATATAGTACATACTTTTCAGAAGCCTGACAATTGTGCTTAACACATCCATTGCAGAGGAGATGGATATAAATGACTTTGCTGTCAGGTTGTCTTGGTGTTGTAGCTTCATGTCACGCAACCGCCTCTCCATCACCCCGAACTTACACTGAATGCGTCACCGCTCCGCTGCGCACATATTAACATAGACAAGGTCCCCCTCAGTTTTGTCAATTTCTAAACAAATGTGACTTAAAGTTCAGTGCAACTTATATGTCTTTCCTCTTCATGACACATTTGCTGACTGATGTGACCTATATTCTGGAACGAATTATGTTAGGATGGTTATAGTCGAAAAAACTGTACTATTTGAGACCTAATAGAATGTGAGAAATTCTATTAGAAATGTTAATTGTATAACTTCTATGCAAATCAGCCAACTTTAGTATAGCAACATCACAAGAAAATAGAGGTGTTACTGTCAGTGCTCTTTGTCTGTCAGAATTAATTACAAGATGTCTCCTGAATCATACAGTGCAAGTGTTTTTGCATTTCATTGGTGCCTTTTGTGGAAGCTATTCATGGTGTCTTTCTTGCTAATTTATCTTATTCCATAACTATTAAAAGGTTTTAACATGACTTTCTGAGAATAAAAAACAAAATTGGACACCAGTTGATTATCTCTCAACTTTTACTTTAAAGGTGAACTCATCTATATTATGAGTTATGCACTCATACAAAGATATTGTATTTTGCTTAGTTAAATGGGCAGTTTCTAAATAACATGACAAAAACAGCCCCCAAAAATAAAAAGTTCAGTTAATGTTCCAGAATAAAGTAAGTAGAATTATGAGAAACTCTGCAGTACTGAGAGACTTGGGAAAAAATATGAAAACTAAGAAACCTCCTCATCATTTAAATAAGGTTGGTAAGACAAATAATATGGATCAAAACAAACTTTGATGTTACTGGTCATCAAAGCAATAGTGTGTCCCCTGAGTTCAGTCCAGAGGAACACAGTCAAGATACTACCAGTAACCCTCATTCAGGTCTTCTACCGAAATGCCTACATCCCTCATAAGAAAAGCAAGCTAGAAATTGTGTAGCTAACAAATGCTAATAGGTGTTTCAGTAATGATTGAGCGTCCCTGCCTTTGAAAAGAGTGAAACTACTTGGCATATTATTTATTTGATTTTACTTTTCTCAACATCAAAGTAGTTTTACTAAAGCTACGTTTTTGTTTGTTTCACTTTAGCTTTATTAATTTTGCCAACAATTGATATTTTGTGCCAAGTAGATTTAAACGCCAAAATACACTGAAGAAGTAATGTAATGGAAAGTATTATCTAGCTAAGTTTTATGTTATTTATTTGATTATATATTTTAGCTGTTTATACAAAGATAAATTATGCCTCTCCTACCCAAAATTTTGTTTTCATACCAAAGCAATCCTAGTCTGACAGAACATCTGAGAGTATCCTGGGGTATCTGATACCAGGATGTTGTTAATGTTAGACATGGATCCTAGCACCCTTTGGGTTTGGCGATGGGAAGTTTGTGGGTTTGGTAACCTTCCCACAGATGCCATTGGATGCTGCTGGATTGGCATCAGGGGAATATGGTGGCCTGAAAAACACACCATAGCCTTTATTATGGTACTCTACCATTCTGTGGCCAATATATTGCAGCTGAAAATGTCTGTCTATGCACATATACACATCTATAATGTGTGTATATGTACATAGACATATACACGCATATAAATAATTATCTACTTAAGAAAAACAAAAGACATTTCTAGATTCCTGGCAAGCCAGACAAGGAGAAGTGAGTAAAAGAACTCTTGATTATCAATCATGATCATTTTCTATAGAAAAATTAACATGGAGCATTGGGTTTTAGCAGTGAGTGGTGCTTTCTGAGTGCTCCTCTAGATTTGAGTTCATTTATAAGTACAGCTCTACAAGAATACTTGATTTAACAAATTAGTATTCAGTAGCTTTGCCCTTGTTCACATATGAATTTAACTACTGAGATATTGTGTGGAAGAAGATGAATTATTAATGTGAATGAATGCTCCTGTTTCAAGTATGTCTGTCATGTCATAAACCACGTGATTCCACTGTATATCTGAAAGATGGATCTTCTGCAGCTTTACTCAGAAAAAGTAGATTAACAGTAGCCTATACTTTTATCTTCGAATCCATCCATCCATCCATTTTCTAACACCCTTGTCTCTAGTGGGGTCAGGAGGGGTATCTTCAAATCCATAAACACATATTAGAATTAAATGATTGGAGGAATTTTCTCAGAGGATTTTCATTTGTTATAAATTAACAACTGATTATCAAAGGGAATTTCTAAATTTCTTTAACACCCTTTTGACAACTTTTTAAACATTATTTCTGGCAGACAATAACACTTCTGTCTCAGTCAGACACAGAAAAATACTGAAATCAACAATCCAAAGATTATATTTTTTGCTTTATCTCAGATAAAGCAAAAGTGTGTTGGTCTTTTGTGATGTATCAACACAAATTTCCTTTTTGTGACAAGGAACAAAATTATAAATTTTTAATATATAACATATGTAACATACATCCTCATATTCTATCTTGTTCTATTCTACTCTGCTGCACATAGTGTTATAAGGCCCAAAAGTTTAATTTTGGTTTCATCTGACTAGAGCACTTTTTTCATAGGTTGGCTAATCCTCCTGCATGGCATGTTTCAAATTGCAAATAGACCTTCTTATGCCTTTCACTCAATTATTCAACTAGTAGACTCTACAACTAAACCATGCCATAGTCCTGCAAATGAAGTCCGTTTATCAAGAGGGAGACCTTTGAACGTAGTTGTTTACTGTGGATATTATATAAAATCAAAATGGTAAAAAAGTCTAAAATAATGTTTTTCAAATTATTTGCAAGCATTTTTGAAAAGTAAGTGGATATACTTTTTGACTACATATTCAAGAAATTGGAATATGTACTCCAAATAATCTTCTTTTTCAATTAAAAGTACACTTTGAAAATAACCTTCAAGCAGGGATGCTTATCCTGAAGCCCACATTTTTGTTAAGCACATGTTTTTTGTTTATAAATGTGGAATAATATTCTAAATTTACCCAAATTAAATGTTTTTTTTTCATTAGCTGTGAACCAAAAATTAGTTGAGTAAACAGAAATAGTCCAGAACACATCTACCTGTGTGCAAGTACAGTATTTTCCGGACTATAAGTCGCTCCGGAGTATAAGTCGCACCAGCCATAAAATGCACAATAAAGAAAAAAAATACATATATAAGTCGCACCGGAGTATAAGTCACATTTTTGAGGGAAATTTATTTGATAAAATCCAACACCAAGAACAGACATGTCATATTGAAAGGCAATAAAAATAGAATAGAGGCAACAACAGGCTGAATAATTGTACGGTATGCTAACGTTACATGACACATAAACAACGAACTGAGAACGTGCCTGGTATGTTAACATAACATATTAAGAATTATTCAGATAACTGTAGCATAAATAACATGCTAACAAGTTTACCGAACCATCTGTGTCACTAAAATCTTCACCTCAGTGTCGCTTGTTAACAGCTCGGCTAACTCCGGAGGTAGAATAAGACAGGCCTAGAGCGCCCTCTTGCGGTTTAGTGTGAAAATAACGTGATATGATGTTTTAATTTCCACACATAAGTCACTCCGGAGTATAAGTCGCACCCCCGGCCAAACTATGAAAAAAACTGCGACTTATAGTCCGGAAAATACGGTAGTGTATGTAATGTGTTTCACTTGGTGAATTGAGTTACTGAAACATATGAACTTTTAAATATTAGAATTATGACCCCATTTATGTTATCACAAAGCATAAAATAAAATTACATTCGCGGTTGTAGTCTGATAATGTTTCAAAAAGTTCAAATGTGGCAATACATTCGCAAATACAGTACAAGTATTTTTTTTCCCTTCATATGTCACTTTCAGCAAAATGAGCCTTATTGTCTCAACCACTGCTATGTTATGCAGGATCTGACAAAATTTAACATATCTTCTTTAATTGTTTGATTATACTAAAAATATAGATGTTGTTTTATATGTAACAATATTTACATTTCCAGTATTACCAAATTTGCTTGGTAGATTAATCACTAGTGATTCAAAACTCTTAATTTCCTGATAGCAGATGATTCTTGCTATGCGCATAAGTA
Source organism: Brachyrhaphis terrabensis (assembly GCA_903067065.1). Lineage (NCBI taxonomy): Eukaryota > Metazoa > Chordata > Actinopteri > Cyprinodontiformes > Poeciliidae > Brachyrhaphis > Brachyrhaphis terrabensis. Next base: position 25,642 of record CAEGAG010039006.1, read on the forward strand.
ACCTTTGATGCTGCTGTTTGGGCATTGTACTCACAGGACTTGTTTGAAATTCCAAAACAAGTCGTAAGTGCACTTGAATCATTTCAAATAAATTATGCCAAAACCAAGTAAAAACAAGTAGTTTTCAGAAACATTTTTGTTAGTCATGTTTACAGACTTTGTAATTCTGTTACTGAATAACATCAGACATTTTAAGCTACTTTTGACATCTACAAAGCAGAGGTTAACACGTTGAGGGTGTTTATCCTGAAGGAGAATTATACCATCCTTCTTGTTTATTTTTTCTGAAAATGAAATCTAAATTCAGTTTTGCTTTGCTTCAAATGACACTGTTAATTCATTTATCACATGATGTATTTTTAGATATTTTTTTCACGTGTTTTTTTATGTATAGTGGGAGAAGATGTGGATTAATGGTAACAGTGTCTAGAGCTTAGTTGCATTAATGCTCAGTATGCCTTATTGCTGTATTTTTTTTAGGTTAAGCTCAAGAGCCACTATTCAGATAAGGATTTGTTGTCATCAACAGTATGAGAAGTGGGAACTCATTTTCTTAAGGAAGTCCTTTACATATACTGGCTTAAATAGCCACCATTCTGCATTTTGTAACAAGTTGGAAATATGCTGAGCCTACACTTACAAACTTTCCACTTGCATTGATTTCTTAATGCCATCTTTCACTGCTAATACCCGTCACAAAAGAGATTGACTCCACAATGGTAATACTATCCTAGATATTGTCAATCCTGGGATTAAGGTTATTAGAACTTCTGTATAAGCTGCTCTGATTATCCTGTTGGATCACTCCAACCCGTACGTAAGATGTAAAAGAATGGAGAGCACATCTGCTCACACAATCCTCCCTAACGGGTCTGTCTCTTTGGAGATATCTGGATTGGAATACAATGTCCACACACCATCTGTCCTGAGAGCCTGTTAGTAGCTGAATAATAAGAGTAATTAAATCACAATCACTGATGTTATTTGAGTACAAAATAAAATTAAACATAAAATGTGTAATGCAATGTAAATGAATAAATTGAACACATACTAAAATAAAACACATAGGTTTTATTCAAAAGCTCTCTTTTAATACAGACCCATTGCTAAAGAGGATAAAGGTGTATATGTGCACCGTAAAGGGCATTTTTATAGTTCTTCCTTTTCAGTTGTGTTAGAGTTTGTATTTCATTTTCTTTCCTGAAAGTGAGAAATATGTAGAAAAGTATATGACAACAAATAAAATGACGCTTAAGGTTAGATTGGAATAACCACGTTTCGTAACACCAAACTTGAACATTAGTTCCAACCGCAATGAGCACTCAAGACAATAGTGATATCAAAGTTCTCTTGTGAGAACTTTGATATCTTACAAGAGAGATATCATTTAGATAAATGTTTGGACTGCATTAAGATAAATGTGGCAATTTCTTCTGTCTCACACCAGCATTGTTACGTTCATGCGCACAGGTCTCAGCACTCTTTTGTTTCTTTCTTTTTCTTTTTCCTAAAGTTCTGTCACCAGAATAGCCATTCTTTATATCAGTGAACCATGCAGTGGATGTAGAAGTTTCACTTTTCTGTACATTATCAACTGTGTTTTGCTAGTGAGGATTTGAGTGCAACAGAATAATGTTGCTGTTTAAAATGTTTTTCTGAGGACAGTGAATGTCACACTATGCAATCTCTGTCAGTCCACAGGTAGTTTTCTCATCAGAACATGGGCATGTTGTTATGCCCTAAAAATGTCAGTTCAAGTTAATGCTGCAGATCTTGGATGGTTAAAGAAACTAATGTACTACATGCAGACAACAGCTGAAGTCCAACACTATATAGACTTGGTTGAGACGCTATATAAACTTGGTGTGAACATCAGCAGATATTTTGCACTAACTTCTGTTAGTGCAAAATATCTGCACTAATATTTAATAAATCTGCACTAGATTTAGCTTTTTTAAAAAAAAAGCTAAATCAAGTAAAAGATAGCATTTTGTTATGTGAAAATCTCCATGCTGACATATTTTCTTCAGGCTCATGTCATCATCTATTGGAGTAGCAGGAACTGTGCAACATTCCCGTCCCTCAGACACGTACTTTCCCTTAAATCCTGGGGCAAAATATTTTTTCAACTGTTTGTCTCTTTGTGCTTTGATGTTTAAATTCTCAAAAAAATAATTCTCCTTTAAATTAAAATAGACAAACAGAAAAACTATGATCATTCTAAAACACATTTACTTTCTTGTCTCTTCTTTGTATAGTGCTTGCCTTCTGGCAGTTTTCTGTAACAGAATTTTGCTTTCAGTAAGTCATACAGTGACAAATTTTTCATTTTTTAATCCTTGAATTTTCCTTTTTGGACACTGTCCTGTTTGGCAAGGCCAGTACCACTGGGAGGATTTTTCTAAAACGCTCATTCAAAGACAGAAATGGTCTGAAGGTGTAAAAGCTCCAGTAGTGACTGAATAATTAGAAGTGGAGTTGAAATTATTGAGAGTATAATTATCCACAGCTGTGATCGCTATCAGTTTCTATCAGAATAGCTGGTCACTCAGTCCATGCATGCACTTCCTCTCTTACCCTTTTTTCTATTGCTTCAATTACATAATTGAGCTGAATTATGCTGTTCAATGCTATGAACTCCCCTTTGCAGATGCATTAGGTTAGTGGTATAAAGGGATGAGGACCCACTCATTACTCTTGATTTTGTCCAAGTTGTAATTTAACAACCAATTGATGATTAGTAGCTTCTGCGCTAGTCTTTCAGATTTTCTATCAAAACATCTGCTGCCACTGTTTAAATTAAAATTTCAGTTGAAAGGAATTGGATTGTGTTGTAACATACAAATGTACAATCATTGTAATTATTTACAAATGAAACCCACATGCTGAAACTGGTGAAATTCTTGTGAAAACTCACTTTTTTTTAAAAACAAGTCAGTCACGTTCCCATCCCTTTTTATTTTATTTTTTTACATTTCTATAATTCCCCAAACATTTCAATAAAATATCACATATAAAATGTTGAATATTTGTAAAACCTTAAGAATGAACATTTTAATTTTTATCTAGCTAAGTTGTGAATCTGTCTCTTCTTTTTTCTCAGGCCAACTGTAAATATCTGACTCTTCAGCGGATTATTCTATTAAATTTATTATTTATAACCTATTTTAATTTCTTAAGAGCTGGGAGCAAATTTCAACTGTTCATTATGAATGAAACCATTGCCTGCATTTACAAAGAAGCATTTTTTAAACCAATAGTGATATTTTAATTTCAACATTAAAGAATTTCAACTTTGTTTCTGCATTTATACATTTACAATTTTTATGTGAATTTTGTGGAATGGACCAACTTCGTTAGGTGTCACGATTCTTTGGTTATCAAATAATTAACTATGTTGCTCTGTCCATGGTTAGAATATTACCGTTATTATTAGAAAATTTAGAAATAATAGAGTTTAGTCCTGTATGAGAATGAATTGTGATATCACCATTGATTAGAGCACTATTCATTTTGGAGGTAATATTTGGTATAACTCAGTTTTAGAAAGTCATTGATGTAATTCTACTACTACTGCTTGGACTGTGAAATTTGTGTTAGACTATTTTGAATAGTTGGACCATTTAGGAAGCAATTGGGTGTTGTTAAGATATAAACGTCATTGCAGGAGCTTTCTCAGCTTTTAGTTTGGATTAATTGCTTTTTAGAATAGCCTCTTCTGTTTGTTTTCTTTGTTACCTAAAATAAATGATTCAGATAATGAGTGTAATTCCAGTGCAAGAGAAGACAAATGCACCAGCTCATCAGTGGTTATGGCATTGACAGTAGGTTTATTCAGCTAGAAAAGATCTTACAACATTGTCAGACAGCAGAGAAAAAGGAATTATATCTATAGCTGTGTGTGGTGTCTAGTGAATGTCACGCATGCTTCTTTATCTAAAATGTCAACAGGACTTTCCTCCCTACATCTCTTCAGCCAGATACATTCAGACACACAAGACAGACTTGCAACTGTTTGTGTGTGGCGATGGCATTTTGAGGGTAGCTTGAATGATGTATCGTAGTGGACTAAGCATGTCCAGTTTTTTTGTTTTTTTTTCTTTTCTTTTTTTGTCTACTGTATGTCCTGTCACTTTGGCTTTGAACAGTTGTCACGGTTGGGGGCTCACAGTCAGGGGGGTCAAGATTGCGTTTTGTCAGAATTATGTCTGCATGAGGCAAAGCGAAAAGAAAATCAATTTATAGATTAATTTTACCACCTGTGTGTCTGTGTGTGTTTTTCTTGGAGAAATTGTACACCAGATGTTTCATTCAGTGAGGCATTAAGTTAGTATTGTAATTATATTCCTTGAGCCAGAGACTGCTCTGTGTGCATAACATAAGAGCGTAAGACTATCAGAGACACAGATTGTTTGATAGACAGTTGAGTGCATTTTGGTGTAGAGTTACCAGCACAATAGCGCTAGGATCACTTTGTGAAGGGGATTAAATGGATTTACAACTGTGGATTAGAATGTAACCAGCTGGGTACATTTGTGAAAAAAATGGAAGTGCATTTGCGTGTGTAGGGGTGTGTGTGCGAGTGTGGAAGAGAGATAGAGATGAGTGATGGTGACTTGCTTTAATGGATCCTGTGAGGTGATACTGCTATTAAGGAAAAGCTTCTTTCGCTCTTAAAATCACCAAATGAAACCTCGTTCTATGTGGCCCCTAGAGGTTGTTTGAATTTCATCTCATAAGATGCAGTAGGGAAAATAAGTTTAGGAGCAATAATATGTTATAAATTTTTCTTAATAAGCAAATGTATAGAGGTGCTATTGATATGCAATCCATGCCATGTCAGCATCAACTCGTGTTTCATATTAATATTTTATTTGTTAATGCAAGTAAGACAGAAGGAAAATACTTAAAAATAGGATAGCTAAAATTTAAGAATATTTAAAAAACAATCTTTTCATTCTCTGCAAATCAATATCATATGCTGTCCAAGTCCAAGTGAGATGCTTACTGAATTCTTTGGATGTCATTGCAAACATATTTGGAGAAAGAAAGATTCTGCAAAATTCTATGAGCATGTGAAGTATGTATTCCCCTTATCTTATTGCACAAACTTGACCTATTTTGTGATCATTTTTATAAATGAATCTTACAGCCGAAGTAAAATTTATGTCAATGGATTCCATAGAAATATATTTACCAATAAAATATGTTTTGTGTTAAACATACTGAACACAAATAACAAAAATAGTTGTAATCATTTGCCTAATCACAACAAGAAAGTAGCTTATTTTCAGTCGTTTCACTTTTGGCAACTAATCACATTCATTTTCATCCTATGGAAGTTAAGAATCATGCTAAGATAATGTTCTCTGATCTGATTTAATATGGAGGCCATAAATAATGTATGTCTCCAAAGCTATAATTATATATAATCAATAATTAATAGCTTCTAATTTAAGATTTAAGCTGATAAAAGGAAGGGAATCAGTATAATATGTTAATCCCACTGGTATGTAAAAATCATCTAAACTTTTAAAGCCTTCCCACACAGGCCTCTCACAGAACTAAAATACATATCCTGAATATGTCTCACATCAAACATTACAGTTACATTTTATAAAAATGACAAAGTATGTGTTGTGGCTAATGTTTCAGTGCTTTTGACATAATCAAATGTTTTTATTTATTGATGTTTTTCACCTTTGTTTTTGGTCATTGGCAACTGCCAGCCTCATGCTTGTTTTGTCTGAATGCCTTTCATTTCAGCAGCGTGCTTTTCATAATTGAACTGGGAAAAAAAAGAGATCAAACAGTTTGCATATTTATTTCACAGCAGTATCTCATTTATCTAAGAGACCTGTTTTAGTTTGAATACTTCCTGTACATACAGTCTTATTCATGCAACGTATTCTGCCTGATTGTTTAAATATGCATTTGTTTTCCAAAAATTTTAGATAAGGGAGGCAGTATACTGTATTTCCAAGAAAATTTGGAAATTTTATTAATACAGACAACACCTTTAGAAAGAATATGAACACACTTGAATTTTGTTAAGCTTTACAGAACTGGTGTTGTCATGTATCTTAACCAATTAATAGACGTTTAATCACTTTTGTACATTGCCACAACCTTTGGTAATTTTATGTGTGGTGTCTGACTTGGAAAGGGAACCAAAAGGTATGGTAAGTTTTGGGTCAAAGTAAAAAAATGCTTAACTTGGAGCAAGAAACCATTTTGGAGAGGTAGGAATTTAAATTGTGGTCAAAACTGGGATCCTGATGGCATGGTTAAAAACTGAGCCGATCACAAGAGCTATTATTTTGAGTAATTATAAATGGATGTTGCATGCAAAACACCATTTTTTTGCTGTTTTTGTCATGTTTATACCTAGACCCAGATATCTTTAAATTTGGTTCTAATAAATAACCTGACTAAGAACTACTCTTTGAGTATATTTTTTCCCTTTTTTAGAGGCAATAAACATTTTCTGTTACACATTCTCTTTTTCTTATTTGAGCATGTTTGAACTCTTTTTTTTTTTTTCCTAATTAATACGTATATATCCCCTCAGGTGGCATGTTGTGTACCTCACCTATTTGCCATCAGTTTATCAATATGTATTTATGTCTATTTCCTTTATCAGAGAAACATATTTCACAGTGACTTTCTCACTGCTGTAAAACTCATCTTATTGCCAAAGTTAATATAGCAGCAATCTCATTCTTTGTGATCAATACTGGTTCTTTGATTATTTAAATGTGAAGCCAGTTTTAAGATTTAGGTGGAAGAATGTTTTTGTTTATTTGTACACAGTCAAATGCGCTCACACTATTTTAGATGTGTCTGATATTCTAGGACAGGCATAAGCTTACTAAGCCACAGCTTGCTGCCCCAAAGGTCAGGAGAGGGTCCTGAAGAGCACTTTAGTTTGTAAAACAGAAAACAGATCTTCAAACCTTCATCTTCAAATAGGAGTTTATTAAGAATTAACTGAGTTTTGAATTTGCTTCAAGATTTTTTAACATTTAATTTAGTAAACAAATATAACATTTTAGATTTATCAAAAATAAATCTAAATAGACTGGAATTAATAGTTTCATTTGATGTCATAATTTAATGAGTTAAAACATGTTTTCAAAGAAACCTAATAAATAAATCAATAATTTTCTATGCTCTCTTAAAAACACAGCTGAATAAACTTTGCCTAAGTTTCTCCTCTCTAGCATTTATATTTACAAGCTGTAAATTGAACACAAAGGCCAAACCTATCTCTACAATTTACGACCAGCTTACACTTTCTTAAAGATTTCATACAAGCTGCTTTTTATTTAATAATGTAATGTAACTGATAAAAGTCAGTCATCTAGTAATAAAAAAAAAAAAAAAAACTTAATTCCAGCTCATTATTCAAGTACCATGTGCAACATCAAGCACTGTTAAATGGTTAACAGCTGTTTTTGATACCTGATGGTCCTAGTGAATTCACATAAAATTAAGGTGTTTTGGTCCTATATTACCTTCTAAGTTACAAAAAATGGGACTACCATAAAGAGCAGGTGAAAATAAATTTGTATTTTCTGTTGAGATGTTCCAATAGGCCACTTGCATGTGATGTTTATTGCCTTGCATGGTGACAACATGCAATGGCCAGTACCAGCCTGCATGCTGCTTAATGAATATCTCCCTCTCTCTCTCTTTGCCTGCCTATGCCTCCAGAAGACAACAATACCGAAGGTGGGTATTTTCATCCTGGGGACTAATTCCATTTAAAGTCTATCAAATGAATGTTAGAGAATGTTTTGTCTTGGTGATGGTATCGATGTAACTTGAGGGTAAGTGTGGTTTGTCATCTTTTAACTTTGTTTTCATTTAATTATTTTCTATTAATAGAAATTTACTTCCATTAATGATGAGGACAAAATTAATTCATTAATTAATAAGTCAGATGATTTTCAAAAACACTCATGCCTCTAACAAAGTTTTTAGGAACACTTTTATTAACTTCAACATTAATATAAAAACAATATTTCTATTCAGAAATGATAAATTCTGAAGTCAATGTATAAAATAACATTTAAAAAAAACAAAAAAAAAACAGCAAAAAGTCTCCTGATTAATTTTTGTCTGCATCTGTTTTATTTTTCTTTTTAAAGTCAAGGCTGGATAACTTTTCACATTTCCCGGATAATTCAAGCAACACTAACTGTATTCCCTGTAAAGCTTGCTGTGTAATGTAGTGCTTATTCCGACTAGTTCCATAAACAAATTGCTATAAGTTTATCTCATCCATATATATGATACATAAAACGGCAATAGTTCTGAAAACTCTAAAAGATTACAAAAGCAACCAATAAGTAAAAACCCTCTTTTACTGATCTTTTACTGAAATTTATGTATATTTATGTATACAATCTATGTATACATAAATATACATAAATTGTATATTTATGTATATTGAAATATTAATGGATGAATTCCTTACACCAAGCTTAATACTTTCATCAGGCTTGTTTAAAACAAGTAATTGCAGATTTCAACTTATATTGGTGCTTGTTCATTTTTTTTTCAGCAGTTTTGGGTGAGGATCATTAAGACTAAAATGACAAAGCCTAAAATACCATCTGAATGCAAAACATGTTGCAGCAAGCACAAATGTTGTCAACATTAATTTCAACATCTAAATCATAAAGAGGGAGGTGTTGTGGGAAAAGGAGAATAAGGAGAAGAGTATTGCTCTGAGGTCCAAAGTTCAATTAGAGGATGAAAGGTAATTTTACATTTCTTTTGAAAACTAATGTCCCACAGTTTGGAGGAAGAGTGAATAGCCACAGAATCCAAGCTGTTTGTGGTCCAGTAGGACTTTTCCAGTCAGTGATGATTTGGGAAGCAATTTCACCTGCTTGTGATGATGCATTGTGTTTATGAAGTGCTGTTGCCTTTGCTAACATGCTTCATGTGGAGGCAGAGTTTGTCTTTTCAGCAAAATTTACCAACGGCCCACATTGCCAGAGTACTAACATTTGGTTTAATAACCATGGTATAATTGTACTTGTGACCAGAAAACTGATCTGACCTAAACCCCATTGAGAATCTTTAGGACCATTCTTAAGAGGAAGATGAGCAAAGTATTTAACACATTTTTTTGAAAGAACCTGGGCATCCACAGGTTTATCTACATGTCAAACTGCATTGGTGCAGTTATTAATTCAACAGTATTAACTAACTAAATATTACAAGAATATGGTCTACAGTGCATAGAAATAACTTTCAGGTGTTTGACCATTTTTAATGGATTTCTTTAATATTCTGATTATTTGAGAATCTGGATTTTGGTTTCTACATTGTAAGCCATTGTTCTCAAAGTTAACAGAATTAAATACTTGATATATTCCACAGAGTGTAATAAATATGTTTTCTACTGAAGTAAATGTCTATTTTCGATTGACTTTATAGTTATTTTAATTTACTGAGATGAACCTGCATATAGGTCAGCGTGATTTTAGCTTTCTGAACGATGCATAGTAAGTTGCTGATGATGCATTGCAACTTTCTGAGTTGTCTTAATGCTCATCAGATTAACCCTGTTTGTGTGTCCTCCACTTGATCTCTTCCCTGCTTTTCCCTTATCCCAACACTCCTCAAGTAACAGACATCTACTGTTAAGGAGATGCCTGCATGTTGGTGTCGCACAGTTTCCCATGATCCCTTGTTCTCTGCTGACTGTACTCTTATTTTCCTTTAAGGTCTGGCACACCTGATGATGGGCGACCAAGGTATGGGCTATGTTCCTTTTTCCTGTCATTCCTCCATTGTTCCTGCTCCTATTGTGCTTAGAAATTTGTGAGCCACTAACTCCTGGGCAGGCTTGAAGCTTCTGATATGGGCTGCTGTCAGCATCCATTTTTGAGCAATGGCTTTATTTTTTTGCCTTGTGATGTTTTTCCATCTGACTTATTCATAGGTGATCTAGCTTTACTTTAAAGTTTGTGTTTTCTATATAGTTTTGACATTTCCTTTTAAATATAGTTTTTTTTAATGATTAAAATTTAGTATATCTTTGTGACATATGGGTAGTTGTACTGAAGGACAACTTGCATTAACCTTGCTTGGGTGTTGTGAAAATAGCTTACTGCACTTTTAGAGCTAATCCTCATCTGCCCTCACTTCGGTAATGCATGTTGAGAGCATCTGCAGAGACAATTGTCCATTCTGTCTTCGTTTTTCCATTTTTGCAGTTCTGCATATTGCCATGGCACAGCAGAGCAGCGGTGTAGCTTTCTGCTTTCACATCCCATAGCAGCATCCTATTCCCCCCCCCTTGTATTTGCACATATTTGCAGCCATGAAGCCTCTCTATCCCCTTGTCCACTGTCCTCCTATTTTGTCAGGACACTTACTGGTGTCTCCTCTTCCTTTGTTCTTCCTCTTTGTCTGGAACCTGCTTTCTTCATGGAACATTTCATCAAATCTCATAGGTAAAAGTAAAGGTATTGCCCTTTTTAATTATCTGAATTCACTGAGCTTTGTGGTCATTTTCTGGCATTATATGCTCTTGTAGAATGATATATATATAAAGAGATATGACTGGGATTTTTAATTACTGCTTTTCAACTAATTAATTAGTGGGTTTCAAGGTAGGTGCTGCTTGAATTCACATGCTCAAGCTGTGTCGCTTTCACTTTTATTTTTTCCTTTTTATTGCATGAGAGTCATGCAGACTCATACGAATGTAAGCCCCACAGTTGCTGCCCTAGTTCTTGTGCACAACTTGCACCCAGGGGAAACTACACTGCTTTTGTTTAAATTATGGGTTTTGAGGTTGATCATAGTGTTGTGGGCCTCCCATCCTGGCTGTGATCCTCACCTCTTCTCTCTGTGGGGTAAGTGGACTTCTGATTTTTCCCATTTGACTCTCCTCCTCAGGGCAGAGAGGGGAGACTTGGCTTGTAAGGTCCCTACTGAGCATACAAGGTAAAATTTCAGTTCTTCTGTTATATTTTTGCAATAAACTCTGATGTAGGGAGTTCACTTGTGTTAAGAGACTGTAATGTTTTGTCAATACATGTGGAAAGCTAATTGTAAAATAACAATTTCCATATAACTAATTAACAATGGACAATGTGACATTTAACAATCAGTTTTCATTACCTTGACTGAAATCTCTAGCTTGCTTTTGCTTTTAAATTAAATGTTTTATTTGTTTTAGCATAAAGTCTAAATATTTGCTCTAACAGCAGCTATTAGGTTGCACTAAATGTTCTCTGAAACCATGTGCTTGTGAAGCTTCATTTAAGCAGGTAAGTTTTCAAACCGACCAGTGTGAGGAATATTTTGAAGCATTTAATTTGGAGAACAATATTTTTGTCACAGGGTGTGGTTTCTGCATTTGCCTGTGGATTGCAAAGTTTTCAATTGCATCTTTTCACTATTGGAGGTAATAGGGACAGTCAGAAACTGTGTGTGAGTAATGGTAAAATTTTATATGTTTAGCTAAAACTGTAAATCTACATGCACTGTCAAGTGACATTTTTCCCTCTACACTGACATTAGAGTAATGTTTTCCTGTTTTAGGACATTAGGTATCAACATTATTTCTATTTGCAAAATGTCAGTACCTTTTATTGAAATTCAGAAGCTTAGGTAAATATAGTTTCCTTTTAAAATGCTTTGGGTAAACTTCCACAACCATCTCATGGTCCTTTTCAACCCAAACATTTTATATAACTAAGGTCTTGATTATTGAGACAGCCTCTCCAAAACATTGACTTTGTTGTCGTTAAGTTACTTTGTAACTAAATTGCCACCTTTCAGCCAATGTCATAGAGGTTTATTTTCACTGTGGATGTTGTTCTCCTACTAGTTTTAGCCAGCATTCTCACAGTCTTTTGGATTTGATGTGGGATTGATACACATTAATTCCTTCATTTCTGAGACATAGAACCCATATGTTTTCTCAAATGTACAATGGGCCAAGATTCAATCTCATGCTGTTCATACTCGCATGTAATTTTTTGAAAAAGTTTGAAAAGATAAAAATGGCATCGCTAGGCATCTTGAAGCTATTAGAGTAAACTAGACTTGAGGAGGTCCACATTTCTTTCCCCTGATATCTTGCCTGGTCTTTTTTTTGAAGATTCCCTAATGTCACACATGGCTGCAGTGCATTAGAGGTGTTATCTAACATAAATCTGCAAGAGTGCCTCAAATTACCTTTAATGTTGTGAATTAACCTATCAGAAACTTCCAAATTGTGGCATTTGGGGGCTTCCCCATAATGAGCTTGGTGTATTTGTGCTTGAATTTGAATAATTTTATTAAAATTGGAAGTCAGGATTGCATTAACAAATGCAATCCTGCATTTGTCAACCACAAATGACCTACAACAGGAAAAACTTTAATAATAAAAATGTTTGTTATTACTTTTCTGTAAATATGTTATTCTTTCTGCTATATTACCATACTAATTTCTTCCTATTGGTCCTCCCTAAGCATATGTTTGAACCTTATTTACTGGTAATTCAAAACAAGTCATGCAAAACCCATATAGCCCATATTTAAATAATATATTTTATATTATACACTTTGTGCAGCGCTTTGTGACCCTGGTCTGTGAAAAGCGCTATAGAAGTAAAGTTTACTTACTTACTTAGTTTACTATATGTGGAATGAGGAAGCCATAAATGAGTTTTAAAGCTGTGTAATAAATGGGACTTCATGCATATTATTTGCCCACATGCATACACACATATGCACATTGTCTTTTCAGGGGCCTGAAATATATTCAACTGCTGTACTTATACAAACCACAGTTACAGCTTTTGCAATCTGCCTTAAGCTCATTCTCCAACTAAGATTTGATAATTATGTTATGGGGATTATATTCAAATACACAAATGTGAAAACTGGAATGAAATCCATTTGCAACATCTTCCAAGGTAAGTGTCACTCTCAGTTCTATAGTCTTCATGCTTATTGTGTAGAAAATTGATGCAGACAATTGGTATTCTGATATACTGTGTGAAAAATGTGATTTTTTTTGTTTTTGTCTGGAAATGAAAAATTAAATCTGTGGGTGGCTTTTGAAATGTAGTTTTTTTTGCTGTTCTTCCAAGGTTTGACAAATCCTGTAGTCTATTTGTTATTGATTTTCAGGTCAAAACTGGTTCTACATTTATATTCTGTGAATGAAACTCTACATTTTACAGCAATGGCAGTTAATGCCTGCAACTCAAATGTTCTTGCAAGAAAAACTAAGTTCTGACAATGTCCTGCTCAGATTATGTAACCTACTGTTTGATACAGCACTTGTGTCATTTATGATAATTATCTACATTGCTTAAGGAGTCCATTAGTAACATTTGAATCATCTTCCGATAATGCGCCGTAAAGCTTAAATATTCACAGCTCTGTATCAACACCAAGCTTGGCTGTGGCAGAAGGAAAGCCGCAGGGAAGGAGTCAAATAATGCTGATGAGGCACAAATCTGCCATACTCGGCCCACTGCTTCTAATTTGGGGCTTGGTAAGATGCCCCCTGTGTTTTACAGTGTAAAAACCCTGCTCAGTCTTTGTAAATGTACTGTTTGGTCATATACACAAATCCCCACATGAGTGGTAAAACTGGAGTGTGGACAGAGCTTGTATTCTTTGTCTCCTTTATGCTTGTGAGAATATTGTGTTTTATGTAGGCCCTCGCTGAGATTCTCCTGTGTGACGTTAACCACTTGGTTTGGTTTATCCTCTCTGTGAGGGCTGGTCCTTTGAGCATGGGCTTTTTGTGTGTATCTGGTGCTTTTAGCTGGTTTACCAACATTGTTTACCTAAAACCTTGTTCCCATCCTGCACCACATAGCAGTGAGTGCAGAGGGATAAGTTGTAATACCTTTGGCACATAAATCATTTGGGTATTTAATTCCTGTTATTGCAATGTGCAGTTTAAGAGGAACTGCACACTGTACAGATAGGCTTACAGGTACTACGAGGCTATTTCTAAATGAATGGATTTCCTAATGTAATTGCTTTCACTTTCTAAAGATGGAAATTGTTATATTTGTCACAGAGGACATGAAAGGTGATCATATTTGTTCATATTTGTGTGCATAACATTTTAAATTTTATTAGATTAAATTGATATATATAAAGCATTTTTGCAGGGCTTGTTTGTATTGCATAATGGTTATTTACCAGTCTTAGTCAGTTCAGTTCAATCTTACATATAGCTCCAATTCACAACAAATGTAATCTTGAGATACTTTACAAAAACATATTTTAATTCAATCATACATACATTCCACTTGATCCTAGTTATCAAACAATATATTAAGCTCTGTTAATTTTTCATAGTTTAAAAGGTTTCTGTCTAAGGATACTTAGAAGATTGCATCAAGTCACTTAGCTTTCTGCAGAGGCAGCAGAAAATTGCTTGCAATGTTTTAATTGTGTCACAGATTTATAAAAGTTCACAAGTGCTTTCAGATGGTCGTTATCTGCCATATACAGTATACATTAGCTGTTGTGGTTAATGGAATATCAAATTATCAAGTGTCACAATTAATATTTCTCATGTTCTCACATATGAAACTTGCCTGTGGTTTGGATATATTCATTTTTAATGCATTTTTCACATAAATAACATGTTTTAAGTGTCTTTTATATAGCTTTAATATGATAATGATTCAGAGAAACCTTCATCACTAATGTTTAAATATGCTGGAAAATTAACAGGACAATTGAGGATATGAATGGCAGATAATCAACCAAGACACCAGATTCTGAAAGTACCTGATACCAAAGACATCAGTTTGATTTAGTTTTAGAGTTTTAATTTAATCCATTACATGCATCCCTAACCTTGAGGGGAAACCTATGTTGTAAGCAGGTGTGTTTGTGTTTGTACCTTGTTACAGCATAGTAAAGTGATGGATAGTACTTATGGTGGGATTCAGCACAGATCAGTGAACATGTGACATGGAGTTAGGTCAGTGAAAATCATTGAAAGACCTTCACAGGTAGGATTTTACCTCTCACTTGCCTCAAAACAAGCACTGTACAATTATGTGTCACAGACTTATTTAGTTTGTAAAATAACTGAAGAGGTGAAGTATTTTAAGAATAGCAACACTTAGTATTTTGAAAATCAAAACTATTTATAGTTAGTTATATGTTTCAATTGTTTTTAAAGGTACACAGCGACTTTCACTGAGATTTTCGCAAGAAATACTTCTTCAAAAAGAAAAGAAACGATCCATTTTTGGTGTTTGGAACATAAAAAATTTACAGATCAGTGTAGAATACTCCAGCCTAAGTTTGATTGGTTTGTGTATTGTGGAATCTATGCTTATCTTTTTCTGAAGCAGTCCTAAAATCTTTCCATGTTTTTAAAAAAACAATTTACAATCAATAGATCTCAAACTGTGTTGCTAGGTCTAGTGTAGATTTCATCAGTCCAAGTATTTTAGATTTCAAATTGTAAACAATCAAATGCACTCCAGACTCTTTCAAATCATGTCAAACAAACCTGTACGGCCATTTGAAAGCAGATTTAAATTTTGCATTCATTAGCTTCTGAGGTGAATCCCTGTATTTCCACAGAGCTTAAAAATTATTCGAATCTCACCTGAACATTTGATGTCAATAGTGGGCCACTGTGGGATTGTGGACATTGCTCATTATAAAATTGATTCCCACAAGTCCAGTTTTAATAATGCATGAATTTCCAATGTACAATTACAGCAATGTTTATCTAGATGTTTGGATTTCAGCCATGAACTAAAACAAAAAACACAACTGCTACACACCTGATATGCTCAACCCTTTTCCTTTTAACGTACGGCATCCTTCTTCTGTCCCAATACCACAATATCTCTTGTTAGCAAAATTAAGATCAATTGTAACCTAATCAAAACATGGACGGCTTGTTAAAATGTAATTTTAACTTTATGTCACCTTTATATGAAGGTGAGATGAAATGAGTGTTGGAAAAACATCACCAGAAAAAGCATTGTTGGAGCCAGAGCTGATATCAGTGATGTCCCAAATTCTTATTTCCTCCAATAGGTAGCGTCAGTGAGGCAGTAGCCTTCATGAGCAGTAGCTAATGAAGACATGCAGATGCAGTGTGAAGTCAAAAGTATGGAGGGCCGATCAGGCCAAAATCTTTAATAACAATTAGCAGGTTGATAAAGTAATTAATGGAAAGCCACAGATGATGCTGTGATTACCAATAAAGAAGAATATATAAAATAAAATAAGAATATGAATAGATAGTACTGCAATTTTATTCCAAAATAGTTTTTAATGCTCACAAATATGTCTTAAGTGGAAGACATGAAGCAGAGAAAACTAAACAGGTAGAGAGTCAAGAGAGAGCATCTACAGTGACAACTAGAAAGAGAGAAAAGGACATCAAATTAGAGTTCTGTTTTACACAATATAAGACTCGCAGTCAAACTCATTCGTATAACCCCAAGACTGAACAGTTAATTCATCTGACAAAACACCACAAGGTGTGTGTGTTGAATCAGTGACAAATGTTTTTGTACCGTCCCATGAAACTTGCAATAATGTCAGTGAAATCCGTACTGCTTCAGGATTACAGATGCTAAGCTTTAACCCCAGACATCAGGTAAATTCTAAGTCATAGCCTTTTTTCTAACCTTTTTGTGATATATTATGGTCACAATTAATGAAAGCAAGCTGTGCTTTGGGGAAGGTGGCACTGCACGATTATTTCCGAAGGTGATTATTCAGTCTTCTTTTGAAGGCCACATGCAGTGTTAATAACACCTTTACATAAGTGGTCATCCACACTCTCATTATGTGAAATATCACTGGAAGACCAATGTGAGAAAATGATGGAACATTTTTAACAAAATATCTCTTCAGTGGTTCATGAACAGCACAATGTAGTTGTTATAGAAACTGTGGTCAAATAGTTTGAGTAAGGCTCTTTGACAATATCCCATTTAAACCCACCAGTCACAATAATGACCAAGGAATTAATTACACTTTCAAGGACTCCAAAAGGCTTACTGATAAAATTTTCAGTTAATGTTCAGCAAATATTGAAAGTTTAGACTGTTTAGATAATACAGATGCAGTATCACATGTTTAGAGTAAATTATCACATGCCCAGAGCTGTTTATATCTAGGTTGCACCTTGGCAAGAGGAAGACTGCCACAAACCTCCCAAAGAAGAGGCTAGAAATGTATGTTTAAATAAACATACATGCAAGGTTTTTGGTTCACATGACCTTTAAAGTGTCTAGTTATGATATACACCTTTGCATTTACAAAACGTATTCTGTTGTGTGAGCAGGATGTGTAAACATGTTGACGGTCACAATAGTGACCAGTGGGAGAATACATTTTACCTAGGTACGCTTATTTAAATACATACCATATTCTTCCAATTCCAAATTTTCTTTTTAAGATTAATTTTGAGTGTGGTTCTTGATTTGTTAGATTTGGTGATGGCCAGACAAATTATACAACAATGTAGTTATGAGAAAGATGGAATCCTTATTGATTTTGGTAGTGGTGGCATCGACAGAGATAATCCATGCCCAATTTTGAATGCATATGATCAGTTCATTGGAAAAGAGGATGATCTCCCTCTTCACCAGCCATGCGGCACTCTGTTACCACCTGCAAAGTTTATGATGAAGGGACAACTTTCTCCATGATGTACTCTTTAAAACTTATGAGGTTCCAAATTAGGTTCTGACACAAGATGAGAAACCGCTGGTCCACTAGAAAGGCAACAATATTTTCACAGTAGAAACAAAGATGAGAAAGAACAATACAGGGACAAGATGTGACCAATTCACTTACTGGTCAGTCAGTGCAAGAATTGTTTCCAGAGATGTTGCTTTTGCACCACCCATGCCTGGGAGAAATTCAAGGCTTTATTGCACATTGAGTGCTTCAAGAAAGATCATGGAAAGTAAGGAGGGGATGAAATTACCCAAAATTGAAGAATACCAAAGTCACCAAATGGTGAGAAGGAGCCAAACAACTGAGCTTTGATTCCAGGTCTTGGGGTCCGGTATCCTGTAACTTACAGGTGTGTCCCTAGTCCAACACACCTGAATTAAATGGATGACCTCCTCAGTATGTAGTCCAGTTCTCCAGAGTCCAGCTATTCACCTGATTCAGGTGTATTGAAGCAGAGACGAATAGAAAAGATGCATGATCTCAGCCCTCAATCCCTGGAGTTGAAGACCCCTGGACTAAGTTTATTACTGTATGGCAGTGTGACTGACAGATGTTCATGATTTTCAATAATATAAATGAAGGCCTCTACTATAGATGTTATCTTTATGATCTTTGTTAATGGAATAACATAACACTATAACAGACTGAAACATTTATGCATGAACACTCAAGCACTGAAATTTACCTTGGTTTAGAATATACAGATAGTCAAATTTGTACTTTACAGAGTAAATGTTGCACTAAAATAATGCAAAGATATATTTAAAAAAAAGAAACAATGTTAA
The DNA here is from genome assembly GCA_903067065.1 of Brachyrhaphis terrabensis. Classification (NCBI taxonomy): domain Eukaryota; kingdom Metazoa; phylum Chordata; class Actinopteri; order Cyprinodontiformes; family Poeciliidae; genus Brachyrhaphis; species Brachyrhaphis terrabensis. Next base: position 44,142 of record CAEGAG010039006.1, read on the forward strand.
CCTTTTATGATCTTTTCTATTTGGAAAAAGCACTTTTAGCTCATGTTAGTAAGAACACCATATTATCCCACCGGTCACAATTGTGACCGACAATAAAACACATTTTTTCATAGATTTTTCCAGAATTTTTAAAGTTATTTCCCCTTGATTAGTTCAAAGGACTATAAATGTGACATCTGATTTTAATATTTTCATGTCTGGGAAAAATTTGGGATTAAATGGGTTGATTGCCCCCGACTAGTCAATCGGTCATCTTTTCCTCAAAAATCAGTCAGCATTACAATCAATGGTAGTAAACTCACAGAGATCTTATCACCTACCTTCCTCATCCGGATCACCAAATGGGTTAAGAGGGTAAGGGTGAAGGTCGCCGTCAGGCTCATCGAAGGGATTGTTCATCATGGTGGGAGCGGAGTCCTGATCCTCATCTTCCAGGAAGTTCAGCTTGTTGATCAGTTCTGTCGCATTAGAGTCCAACGGAAAGACATTTAAGCAACCCAAAAACGTCAAAAAGCCAGAGAACACACAACACAAGACATCCTCACACCCAAGTATCCAAAAATCTGCACTTGGAGTGAACCACAAAATGAAAGACCACAAGTACACCTCTCTTTTAGGGGACCTGCTGCCTGAACTTCTGCTTTCCTTGGCTCTCTCGCTTGTCAGCGCATGTACAACAGTGGCATTCTGGGAAAAGTTATGCAGTACGGAGGGGGGTCTCCTGTGAGGGACTGAAGAAACGCATGGAGTTGCTATGGAGATCCTTACTGGAGATCTCCAAGGCTCGTCTACTTTGTCTTAATCGTACTGATCGAGGCTCGTTCCCAGGCGGCAGGGGTGCGGGCCGCTTTGAAAAGATCGTAAATGTGTCTGAAGTAGATGCCAAGGAATACTGCTGAGAGCTTTGTGACACTGAATGAGGAGGGGGGAGTTGCTGCAAGTAGCCTATGTGTCTCTTGATCTATATGTAGTGTGGCGATGTGGAGTGGTACCTGATAAGAGGCGCAGGACTTCTTCTCTTAGCATACTGGTGTCTATTTCAGGCTGCAGTTGTGAAAAGTGTTTTTTTACTTTCGACTGCTAGCCGTTTTTTGGGGGGCTGTTTTCTATACAAACTATTGAAATTAAGAGATTTTCCATTTGAAAATGGGGCAATGCAACTCAATGAATATTGTTCAGCTGGTATTGAAGGAAAAAAGGGGGTTAATTAGGTATGTTTAATCTGACTCAAGGTCACTCTGCCTCTTCACCAATTCATAAATAAAAAGCAAGAACTTCAGGCATAATCTATTTTTAAGACTTTTTTTTAAAGAAAGATATTGTGTCCTGTGTTATAACTTCTGTTTGGGGGAGTTAAATCTTAGAAAAAATTATAGATGAAGACCCCAAATCAACCAAAGTAACTCTAAACAACCACCTGGTAGATATTGATTGAAATCCTAAATTCACATTTTCTTTGACGTAGACTGTTAGGAAAATATCGAAATTTATGTTCAATTGTGTTTCGCCAGAGCGCTAAATGTTCAAGTGGCAGAGCCTCATTTTATACATGAAAATGTCTAGAAAGATACAAAATGCCGAAGGAAATAAATAACAAACACCTAATAATCCTACACTGGTTCACCTCCAAATGCAGTAAAACAAAAATTTAAGGTCACACTGTCAAAAATGATAGTAACCAAAAGAATGAACACCAACTGATGTTTACTGATTTTTCACAACACAACAGAGGACAACAACTGAGGCAAAATAAACTTTATTATCACATGACCACAACACCATCACAACACCAATGACGAGGATCAAGGTGGTGTGGGGGGGCAGGAAGGGAGCAAACGGAAAAGGAACCAAAATGGGCTAAATGTTCAATATTACAAAAATTCAAATGTCTATTATAAAAATAGACACTTAGTACATATAAATGAAAACGGTAATGGTTGGGTAGAGGTCACAAGTCACTGAAAGAAAAGAACGGAAGATGATTTGGGGTGAAAGAAAGGTGGAAAAAAGACCTTGGGAGGAAGCAGCAGGCTTAGCTGTTGCTTTGCGTGCTCGCTTGGGAATACCATCATCATCATCATCCCCATGTAAGCAGCTGAGGGCATTCAACTGGTTTACTATTTCTGTAAACGAAAGGCCCAGTACAGGAAGGGAGGGAGGAAGAATAAAAAGTGAACAATGCATAAAAACAGGCCCTTATGCATAATATTCACTCACAGCATAACACAAACTCTCAATATTTACATAGAAATATATAGCGTAAAGAGTAAAAAAAAGGAGAGAAACAGAAGGCTTGTTTTTTTTTTATTTGTTCTGTTATTGATAATTTATTGATTAAGCTGGAAGTTTATTAAAAACTGTAGTAGTAGAAAAAAAGAAAACGTAATAATTGTCTTTCAGTGAAAAAACTAAACATCAAGAGTTTAGACCCTAAATGATTGGATTTAACATGGCTCAAAAGGTTGCACTGTTAGCATGGCTATGAGAAGCAAGAGGGAAAAAATAGGGGTTCACTACAGTATGTTGGAACATAATTTTAAGGGTGTGCCGATTGCAGTTTTCCGGTCAATCAGTGATTTTTAAAACGTTTGACCTGCCAATTCCGATTTTGGCCGCTACTGATTTTTTTTTTTCTTTATTGAAATTGAAAATTTCAATAAATTTATCTTAGTAAAAAAAACATATTTCTATTCATAAGACAAAGGGTTAGTAGCAATTTACTTTATAAAATACTAAGAAAAAGGTAAAACAGCAACAAATCCATTCACAGACATCCATCTGGGGTCAAGTATTTACAATGACAACAACAAGAGAGAGCAAACTCCCCGGTTTGCCTGGTGTTGCTATAAACGATGGAGAGGCTCGCTGGCTTGTTATGTAGGTAGGATTCATTGAGAAATATGATGATTGCAAGGAGTTGTGCTGGCTTGGCCTGGTCTTTGGTTCAGAGATGCATGCTAGTGGAGCGTTGCTGTAGGCACTCAATGCATATACATATAAATGAGACAAGGAGCACAAAAAAAAAAAAGGAAAAAGAAAAGGGAAGAACGCGTGAAGCTTAAAGTGAAGAGGTGCCGCTCCGAAAAGTTGGATTAAGCAAAGCAGGAAGCAGTGAGGCCCAAATATTAGACCAGACGGTGAATCCCAAGCATGTATATATGGAGGAAACCCTAAGCAACATAAACACAACCCTCAGGCTGGAAACCACGCTCTATGAACTCATGCATTTAGAAAAATCAGAGTTGCTTTTTAAGTTTGGGGGTATATACACACACTTTCACACACACAGGCCAACAACCAGAGGCCTGAAGTAAAATAATAAAAAAAGAAGGATATGTTGACAGTGGTGATCATTAATGGACGTCTAATAGTTCAAGCTAGTTATTCTGGAAACACTTTTGACAAACATGGTTTTTGGTTTTGTTTGCAAAATTATTCAAATAGGATTTCATAACAGATTTGGAACAAATCCTGGACACATTGGATCAAAACGGCAAAATGTGTTTGTACTTACTACTTGTTACTAGACAAAAGTGTTGTATTTTATATTTACACCTTTATTTAAACTGGTATCATTGAAATATGGGCTACCATTTTATACAGTCAGTTCAATTATTAAAACAAATAAAACAAAAACAAAAAATATGGTAACAAAAACCATTAAGACCCATTGTTGTTAAAATATTTCTACTATTTCAGTTCTTAGAAACAGCAAAAAATCTTTGATTTTAGCCCATTATCTAAAAATAAATAAAGTACTGTTCCAATTTATACCTGTGATCTTGGCAGCCTTTTCTTCTTGGTTAACCCTGTTCTCCTCGTCCTCCTCGTTCTCTTCTTCAAAGTCATCCAGGTTGCCGATGTCGGCCTGCTTCATGCTCATCAAACTGGCGAGACTCTGCATGTCCTCATCACTGGAACAGAGAAACTTATGATTATAGACTGTAAAAACTGTTCAGGAAAGAAGGACAAGGACTAAATATTTAAATTTAGTATTACATTTTAATTTAGTACAAAACAGACAAAAATAAACACAATGTCACCAAAATAAACTGATTAGAAACCAATCAGAGATCAGATTCCTACTCTAGAGCGATTCAGGTGAAAAGCAGCTGAATTTCAAAACACTACTTTCATCAAGTGGAAAACCAATTGTATTGCATAATTATACAATTATACAATACGTATTAAATTATCAATGAGACATAACAAAGAGGAAAAATGCTGGCATTAGACAAGCACATTAGCAAATAACTTTGGAAGAAAATATCAAAGGAATAAGATAAATGTATATAGAGGACTGTATTTTTTTGGTAACGACTATGTTTTTGTGGGAAAATATCAGGGACGCACGATATATCTGCGTTAATATCGGTTTTGGAGGATCACTAAAAATATTTAATGTTATCTGATTATGTCAGATAACAGGTCCCTGGTGTCATTATGGCAATTAAGAAGTTTTAACATATCAGTAATTGTCTGATAAGAAAAACCTGCCGATATTAATAACCAATGCTTATTTCCATCTTACCACTGTTTGTGCTTCGGGAGGGGGAAACGTGGCATTTGTCTGGTCATGTGACAGTGGTAATGAAGTGTTTAAGTGAACTAGACATCCAATGTCAGCGATGAGGTCATGTCAAAAGGGTAGAGAATCATATATATATATATATATATATATATATATATATACACATATATAGAAAACAATGATAGATATTGGTTATTGGCAAACATTAGATGTTTAGATGTTCACACTTTAGATCAGACGAAATTTTTATAACTAAAAAAATATGTTACTGTCAAAAACAAGTCATTGGTGAGCGAGTTATTACTGACCAAAATGAAATGTGTTACTATTAAACTCCTGAGATTTAATAGTATACATGGCATTGAATGTAATTAAGTCTTGGACTTGGATTTGGCATTTCCAAATATCTGTTGCTAAAACGCCACAAAATGCATTTTGGTTGACATTTTTAAAATTAAGTACGGAAAGATAAAGTCTGTTTCGTCTCTGTGTATTTTCTAAGTGTGGAGGAATCAACATTTTGTTTGCTTTGCCACAACCTTCTGTTAAAAGCATCTAAAACTTCAAATTTCGACTGAACCTGAATCTCTCCATGTTTCCCCAACTAGCTCTATATGCTTCCTGGTATTTTATGTCGTCTCCTACCACTCCCCTCCATCTCCTGATATCACTGCTCCATCATAATTGCTGTATTTCTCTCTCTCGTTCCCCTTTGTGTTTGGTGTTTCCCAGGCTCACAGGCTCATTTGAACTGGCGTGATGGGGTTTGTTTGTGTGTGGTCGACATCATTCCCAGAAGGGTTAACAAGGGTTACGCGCCATCGACCCGCGGTCCGCGACGCAACAAAGGCCTCGGCGCTGCACTCAAATGCAGCGGGGGGGAGGGAAACGCTTAAAAATAAATAAAGTTTAAAATCAAAGCAACAGTTATCATATTTTTGATTAATAAACAGGCAAGAACAGTCTGATTGTGTCTGTGAACTAAAGAGAGTGTAAAGGGAACCTGGACGCCATGAGTACAGGAGTCTGTACTGTAAAATGTTGGCACACCCTTAGGTTAAACTATGCTAAATATTTAATAATACTTACGTGGCTTTTCCTTCCCGGAGGAAGATGCAGGAGAGAGAGAACTGCAGTGTGGCTGACACCACTTTCTTCGACAAGGGCTTGAACTTGAGTTTGACATCTGTCTGAGTGGGCATGGGACTGGCATACTGCTTCATGTTTATGCTGCTGGTGGCTAAAGCCTTCCTCCGTCCTGACAGAGACTCCTGCAGACAAGGGAGATTGAACACCACATTCAATGTAGGGCAAAACAAGTCACTACTTCTCAACACCACATTGAGAGGAGATTTTTAGGAGAATGCATTGTGTATCTCCAATGGTTGATCTGATCTTGAATTGCTGGGATGATGTTCTGTCCTTTAGTATACATTGTGAGTCAGAGTATCAATGTCAAGTTAGTTTGGGAATATGCCAAAAAGGTTTTAGGGTGTTTTGACTTGGTTCGACTGGGGACCAAGATGGCAACATTTGTTACATTTTCACTGGTGCGGTTTTCTTTTGTGTCAAACAACTCAAACTCTTTGAAAAACTTTAACCTCCTCACCTGTGGTGGCGCTGCACCAACGACGACTGAAAGAAACATCACAAAAACCTCCAAAGAAGACAGAGTACAACTTCTTTCTTCAGGAAATGTAAGCAAAAAAGGAGTAGCATCAGATTGCAACATTTCTCTTTCGTCTTTGGTAAAAGACCACAAGGCTTGAACATTTGTTTTTGTTGTATTTACTCAGAATCCCCTGCGTTGTAGTCCACTTCCTGCTTTTGGAGTGGGGTCTCCAGTCCGCTTGACATTCACTCAAACTAAACCAGAGCTCACTTCAACCGAACCGAGACCTAAGTTTTTATGTGAACCTGAGTTCGCATTCACACTTCTCATAACGAACCAAACCTAGGTAATTGAACTAACGTTTGATTAAAGCAGACAAAGCAGGGGTAGAGTGAACACATCCTTAATGTGAACATGTGCATGCAGGTCGCTAACCAAAAGGCAGTGTGTTCAGAATAAGAACTGCTAAAAAAAAACCTGGTCATTGACTGCTAGACCTGAAAACCGAACAGCTGGGGATGTTCCAGGCCTTTCTCTGCCCTCCTTGAACAATAACTGTCTGGCCGGGTACGGAAACACCATGCTGTTGGTGAATATCAGACTGGTTCACCACCTTGCTGCGTTGACACCACCAATGTGAAAACTGCCCAGCCACAATGCCTTCTGTCAAGTACATTCTGTAATAGGAAATTACTACATTGCTTGAAATGACACATCAAAGGAACAACACACTGGTACTCACGTGCTGCTTTACAATGAAGCACAAAAGCATGCGTTTGTTTAAAATGTCTGCGTCCAAACAATCTCCATTTCTTTGTATATGTTTTACTGCATGGGTGTGTAGAAACAGCATCAGCTCCACTGGCAGACACAGGCCATGGTTTTGCACGCATTCGCATCCAGCCTCGTCTCAGACATGGATCGAGCTCTGAGGATTCATCCTCTAGTGCTCACAACGGCGAACAAAGCAGGGCAGCTAGCTCTCTTTCACACTACACCAGTTCCAGAGCACATATACATATACACACGCACACACTCCCTGCCATGTGTGCCAGATAAACCGATACAAGCTCTTTACGTTAGCCGTTTCCTGATGTCTTCACACACAAAGTCACACACTCACCTCAGATGCTTTGGCGCTGTGGGAGAAAACTCAATCTCAGCCTTATCTCTGAAGACTGCAGGTTATTTATTCACACATACACACACAAGTATTCACACAGAACTTGCATCAGGTTGGAGTGGTAAGGTGTTTGGTAATAAGGTGATAAACTATTCAAGCCCATAACAGAGATTACAAATCCACAGGTCAGCTAGAAAAGTTCCAACATTAGGCGTAAAGAGGAACAAAGACATGTCATGTAGCTTTCTATTACTTTTGTGTTTCTTTTTCAACTATAAATATAAAGGTTCAGAATGCTATACAACAAACTCTTTAACAGTGGTTAGGCTTGAATCATGGAATCTGCAAAAAATAATGTACAGACAGCTAGATGGATAAACAGGACAACCCATTTAAACAAAAAATAGGAATTATAAATATTCCAAAATCCATATACCGTTTCTGTCCTCATACTTATTCAGACCAAACTTAATCTCTGTAGCAACCCTGGAAATTCTAAAAGGAAAGAACATGTCTGACATTAGAATTACTTCCAAACAATATATAGAAAAAGAAGAATTCAAACATCTGATAAAAGTCAACAAACTAATAAGCCAATGTTTTTTTAAAAGAAGTAAAGACCCATCATCTACATACCTGCATCAAGCAAGAAAGTACAAAATCTGAAGATTGATAAAATACTGACTTTTACCAAATAATTCCAAACTTGTCTTTATTTTTAGATGTTGATCAAGCCAGGAAGAGCTGCAATAGATAGAGAACTTCAAGCTTTTCTACTAGGGCTGCAACGATCAGCCCCAATGTCATTACATTTACGACATCGGAAACTGACTGATACTTACATGTGAAACCAATCTTATCCACCAATCTTAGCCTTGGCAACGGTCTAAAAATCAGTCACCGTCTTCTTTTGCTCTGTTGTGAGAGCGTCGACACCCACCTGGTTACAATAGTCACCCACTTTTGACAACTTAGCAAATTTGTTGAAATATTTAGCAAGGTTTCAAATGAAAACAAGTCCAGCATCAGACGAAATCGGCAGGTCAGGCTTTTTAATGATTGGTGATAGGCCAACTACAATCAGTGCACCACTAATTTCTACACTGCATAGAAAACATTTCATGCTTCCTAGAACGACAATCTCCAACACTCCCGTTTCGATTCTAGCTTTCTGTTTTCTCCATCTTCCGCCAATACTCAACAGTTCGTCTAATCCAACCTTCTGCTCCTCTTCCTCTTCTCCACCTGTCTCCATGCTCAAACAAATGATTTAACAAAAAAAGCGGAAGAAGAGACCAACCAACTCACTACAGAGGCCACTTGACATTTGATGCTGACATTTGAGCCTCGTCGCTTTTTCCACGAAAACATAACGCGATGAAGCCGCCGACCCAACTGTCCAAAGAACAGCCCAGAAGAAGGGGATCAAGAAAAAGGAGAAAACTCTCCTTTTACCTCTCATCTCCCAGCAGATTATACCCTTTGCTATTATACTAAGCTAATAGCGCATGCAGATGCTTTATGAATGAATTTGCTAAATGCGGCAAACACTTAAGAAGAGGGGATTTAGAGAAGCAGTTTGGGGCGATGGAAGGAGGAGGAGTGTGGGGGGTGTTGAGAAATAGGAAATAGTTAAGGATATGCAAATAGTGCAGCAGAAGAATGAAATAACTGTTTCGACAGATTTGGGTAATGGCTGGCAAACAATGAGAATCTTCTCCATTTCCCTGGATGCTGCTTGTCAATCACTGTGTGTATTGGAGAGAAGGTGTGGGAAGTACCACGGATTAGGGTGACTAGGAGGATGTGACAATGTGTAAAATGAAAGGGAAGGACAATACAGAAGTTTAATTTATTACAAAGAGGAGAGGACTATCAATATGCTCTTTCTTTGAGCCTACAGAACGACTACATGTGCGTATCTCTGTGTGTGTGTGTAGCAGTGGGAGCGAGAAAAGGGCAAGCAAGAAGAAAAAAAGGAGGGGGTGACAGCTCTTTGCTGCCCCCTGGCTGCAACTGTTTAAAACTGCATTTTGCCATTAAAAGGTCAAGGCTTTCAATTTAGAAAAAGGGACGAGCTAAGTTACCAAGCCTCAAACTGGCCCAGTGTTGCTCTTCCTTTAAGAAAGTGGCTTGCATTGCAGAGGTGTGTGTGTGTATGTTGAGTTGAACTGTGCTTTTTAAGAGTACCAGCCCTGCCCCTTTTCTTCCTCCTGGTGCCAGCTGGCCCAGGATCGATCCACAGATGCTCCCCTGGTGGGGGGGCAGAGGTCAGGGCAGGAGGGTGCCCGGGGGTCCTGCTGAATCTCTCTGCCCTAAAATGCCAATGGGACATGCTGGAGAAAAGGGAGGGGAAGGGTCCCCTTTGTGGCTAAGAGATGGATTAATTAGGCTGAGTGCAAAAAAAGAATATGGCTTTGTTTAGACCTGGTTTGACACACACTCACACACACATGCACTGTTAGCACATGATCAACAAAAAGACTAAGAGCCCCCATGCACACATCAATCAACTAATAGGGTTTTAACAAAAGGTCACCAGTCACTTCATTTCTAATGATCTTCTCTGATCCACTGTATGTATATATTTAAGCTTCTAATGTCAAATTCAGTCATAAGTGTTATATATGTAACAAAAAGGCCAGAAAAAAGGCACCAACATTCAAAACTTGCTCAAGTCCATCATCAGCTCCACTGCTGCTTAATGTGGGTATTACCCAACTGCCCTGTTTTAATAAAGCAAACTGAGTATGGTGATGTTGAATGTGCTGTTGACAAAGACAGAAGATTAAACCATGGCTCTGTTATTACAAGGGTGATAAGTGACGAATCACTGGTTTCACATCAAGCAGATGATTATCTCACTTAAGCCTGTTGCTAGCATAAAACAAAACACCGCTGAACTGCAGAGGAAGGGACAAGACGAGGTCAACTGAACTCCAAATACAGAGTGGATTAAAGCAACGGCTCGAGAAAACCGATGAGAACATATTTTTACTCCCTCAGAGTACTTGAACTCCACAAACTTTCACATATTTTCGTGTGATTTCATGTGACAGACAAAACATAAGCTAGCACATAGTTATGAAGTGGAAATAAAAATGATATAAACCCGAGTAGTAGAGGTGCACTGATCGCAGGTTTCTGGCTGATTGGCGATCACTAAAATGCCTCCTCTCATCTTGACCGATACCGATTTTTCATCTTAAGTCACTAAATATTGCAACAGGCAGATCTGTCACTCAATGTCTCACAGCAGAGCTGATTTTCAGACCTTTGTGGTGGTAGATATCAGTTTCTCATGCAAGTGTCAGTGGTGATGCAAAAAAAAAAAAAAAATACATGTTTCCATTGCAGTTTTACAAAACACAATACAACTGAAAAACCACCTCATCCCAGCTCAAAAGTGAGTTTTTCCTCAAAATTGGTGTGCTTCCATTGTCTTTTTAATTTGCACAATTTTATGATCAATGGAAACACAGCTAATGATATTGTGAAATAGCGATATATTGTGCTGCCCTAGTAAGATAAGTGAAATCATGAAAGGGTGAGTACGTTTGGAAGTGAGGACATTTATGTGTCATCTGCTGCTTTTCATTAAAAATCTTATTAGAAAACCTTATTCTGAATTTGACATTTTTAACATTTCTGCACATCACTTGCCTTTTTACTGAACAAATAACTTACCGCACAACAGCGTCTCTGTAATCCACATTCAAAGCGCTTGGAAACAATTACAGCCAAACTCAATTTACCCTAGAGAATAATACAAAGCCAGCGCCGCATTAGCCCTCCGCACCCGACACCCCAAAAATCAGCTGGCTGTGTCTGAATCCAACAGTCAGCAGATTGGAGGTGTTATTCCTCTTGCCTCAAGGTCACTGTTATTGGAAATGGAGACATCCAATGTGCTCACATCTCTCTTTGAATCCACACACAATGGAGGGATTCCTCTGTGTCAATTTGGCCTCCCCTGATAAGTGATAAGGCAGCCCTTTTTACATACCGTCTATGAATGCCACACTATAGGCATTATGGACACATAAGCACACACAAAGATTAAGGCCAATTTAATCATCGGTTACTATTATATGTGAGGATTTACCTTTTCCCCCCCAAAGCTGTGTGTTTATGTGTATTTTAAAAAGCAACAATAGACATAAAAGGCTTGCAATGCTATCACTTTGGTTATGGGAATTACAATAACAATGGTTCTAATATTGGAATGAACTGCGTGAATGGTTCTCTTGTTTGTGTGTTCGGCACATGGTCACACAGACCGGCTGATTTGATCTGTCCCACATTCACATGCATTCAGACAAAAAAACAAAAACAGGTTGACCGGATTTTACCACACTAGAAAAGCCCATCGAGTTCTGAGTCTGAAATGGGGAAGGGAAAAAAAAAACCCTCTTAAAAGGAAAACATCTACTGTAGAGTACTTTCTTGGTAAAGAAGGTAAAAAAAATATAGGAAAAGTGGGAAAATAAAATATGAGATAAAAGCAACTAGCTCCAAAAGCACAGCTGGTCTTGTTTTAAAAGTCCAGTTGCTTTTAGCTCTAGTGTTTGCAACACTGACAAATCAGCACAGTTTAGATTTAGATCCAGTTCAAAAACACAAATTATCCCAAAGGGAAATTAGATATTGTTTTAACTCATATCATCCAAGTATCTTTAAAGACATGCTAACAGATCATCTCCAGGCAACAGAGGCAACATTCCACAGTAACACATCCTCAATGACACTATCAGTTGTTGGGGAGCACTGCTGCTAATCCACTTCATTTGCTTTTGCCACTCCTCTTTAAATCTCTTTGGCCAGAAGGAGAGACGGAATCAGGGATGTGATCCTTGCCCATTTCGACTGACGGTAAGCAAAGTTTTGAATATTCTCTCTACTCTTTGGTTACATCCATATAATCTAGGATAGAAATGTGTCCAAATTATTTTTGACGGGTTTTAAAATCATGGTTGATCCACGTAGTCAAAGTTTATTATCCACAGAAAGTGTCATTCATTAAGCTGCAGCCACAGCTATCAATCATTCAAAATGTCATCCTTGCTAATGTATTAACCATGCTGCCTTCAACCAGTCTTTAGTTGTGCATAAAACATACAAAAAACATAAAAGATGCTTTTTACAGTTTAGGCAACCCAAGGTGAATAATATCTTCCTATTTTTTGGAGGGAGATGGTGGGGATGGAGGAAAATGGAAATTGGCACGAAACCTGAGGCACAGAGAAAAATATGTAATTGATTAATGGGCAACAGTTTGTGGAGTGCTCTGTAGATCGATTAATCACTTCAGCATCAGAAATCACTCATGTTTCAACATTAAAAGTATATTTTCCAATGGCCACCAAGGTAATATCTTCAGTCTTCACTTCTGCTCCTCATTTCTGTCCCCTCCATCTCGCTTCCTCTGCTCTTTCGTCTTATCAGTGTGTCCAGGGTGCCCTCCTCTCTTCTACTTTCTGGGTCTTTCTTTTGGGTGGCCCCTTAGTGCCCCCTCCTACACACACTCTCACACCCAGAGCATGCACTTCAGACAGGGGGCTAATGGGAAAATAAATTACCAGCCGGCAAAAGCCCTGGCTCGGCACTTCTGGCTGGAGAGAGAAAGGGCCCACAGGAGGGGCTGGCTGGAATGAAGGGAGGTGGTCCAAGAACTGAGAGAGGGAGAGAGAAAGACGGGAGAGGAAGACACACGAGTCACAGAAAAAAAAAGAAAAAAAGGTTGAGAAAAGGGAAAAATGCTTGGGAAAATGAGACAGAATGTACAAGGGGAAAGGAGGATGGTGAGAGAGAGGAAGATAGGTTGAAGGGATTAGCTGGAGTTCATTCGTGGTCTGTGAAGCGCCTGCTCATCACTTTTCCTGCCATTTTACCATCTCTGGTCATCACAGAGGCCTAAAATGACCAATAACAGACACACACACATACACACATCCAATACTCCTCAGACCCATATCTGTGATTAATTACTCTTTGCGAAGCAGCAGTTTAGATATCAAACCAACAGATTTGCCACGGACATCTGAGATGGTGTGTGCCCGTGTGTATGTATTGATATTTTTGAAGTCTGGTTTTGTTGTGTAAAAGACAAAAAAAACACACACTTCAGAAGCAGGAAAATAAACTGTTGTCTCTCGGTTTTGTTTTCTCTCTTTCTGAAGGTTTAGAGGCAGACTCCAAAACTGCCAACTTGTGTTGTCTTTATTCTTCTTTCTCTCCTTTACTCCCATCCAAAACTAGCATGGGAAACGAATTGTGAGGTAAGGAATATGTATTCATTGCAGGATAATCCAGAGTGGATTTTTTTATTACACATGTTGAAACACAACATGTTTGCTCTTTTTAGTTTATTGAAATGCCAAAAAAAAAAAAAAAAAGCTGTGAAGAAGCTCTTTAATATTTTATCATTCTTTTGCTTCACTACTGAAGGAAGCTACCAATAAAACACAAACTAACAACTTACTTTCAAACGTAAATTATGTTATATAGATATAAATAGAAATAAAATGTCTGTTGGAACTCTGAAAGTAACTCAACTGTGTTTTCAATGAAGATTTTCTACAGCAAATTCTTTTTTTAAAATAACGTATTGGGATGTCCATTGGATTATACCGCACAATACTGTTCTAGTTTCATTCTAAGATAACACAGTAGGTTAAGAAGATCATGAGTTTTAATGATAAAACTGACTAGAACATCTATATTTAAGAGATATCAAGTGGTGATCTCAAGGTGAAGATAAGGTGGAATTGTTTTTTGGAAGCAATTTCCATCCAACTTTAAGGATCTGTTTGTTTTTGCAGTTTTTGGCAGGCTGCTGAGATCTGACAGAGCTATGATAGGTCTCTAATCCAGGGCAAAGCTGATTTGCTTAAGGGAGGAGAGGGAAGAGGAGGGGGGTTAAGATGGCCTCCGACAAGAAACAATTGCCCCAAGTGAGAGTCTGCCTCTTTCCCACCCTGCTCCATGACAAAGGTGTACTCTCCATGCTAAGTGACAAATCTGGGGAGACAAAGAGCATTAGCAGGGTGATGCTCTGCTCCAGTGCCTCCGATTGTGGCCAACTCAAAGAGAATCTAATATGGATTTTGAAAAAAAGGAGAAGGAGAGATTAGAATGAAAGAGAAACAATGAACACCTTCTACCAAGGGGGAATTAGTGGAGGGATTGGATAAGAAGCTGGTGTGACTTAGTGTGTGTGTGTGTTGCATGCTTGAGCGCTTGTTCTTTGAAATTGTGTTTTTCCATGAAAGAACAATACAGTTTGCAGATTGTATTTATGTGCATTTACATGCAACCTAAAATGGTTCTTGTGGTATTCTGAGCATGCATCAGCCATCTTTGCCATGCATGGAAGCAATCTTTGTTTGAATTGGAGGAGGGGAGGACAAAATGCAATTTGAAAACTACAGCAGCCTCAAAACAATTTGCCTTTTGATTTCAATACATTTTTCTCCTTAAAACTTTAGGCTTTATTCTAACACCTGGAACTCTTTGGGTGTGGCACTCTGAAAAAGATCCAAAGTACAGATCAGTTATGGATCACTCTAACCGCCAGTAGCTGGCTTAGCACTGGCATCAGAAGACATCACAAGACCCCTATTCTTTGTCACTTAGCAGAACAACTACCTCCGTTTGCCAAGAACTCGGTGTGTGTGTGTGTGTGCGTGTGGGGGTGTGTGTGTGTGTGTGTGGGTTCAATCCGTTGCATCTTCATATCCAAACAAGCACTCACACGTACTCACCGACAGCGGATTTTCAAGCGATAATCTGGAATGATTCATCCTAAACACAAATTTAAGCTACGTTCATCACACACGCCTGCATGCATACACACATATCCTTTCTCCACCACTGGTAGACACCTAGCGTACATGCCGCCCACTCATGCCCAGTGGGTCAAGCTTGTGGATAAACAGGGGGATTTGCAGAGGCCGCTATTTGGCGGGCCACACAGGCATGTCTACATCGCAGGCAGCCATCTTAAGTCCTAAAAGAACAAAATAAATAAGCAAGGCAGAGGAGATAACTGTTCAACTGACGTTTCACAGTTGTGCCTCGCTTCCCACCAGGAGCGTCTGGCCACCCATCGTCACCGTATAACACATAACAGAAACGAGATGAGGGGAAAGACAAGGCGGGAAAGTCTGATTAGAGTCAACTGAAAGTCATGAGGTAATCGAGGACAACCTCAGACGACCGTTGGGAGAGGGTGCAGTGGGCAACACAAAAAATAGACTATAATGTAAAATTAAGAAAAGCTAACTCAAAAACTAACTAAAAGGGAATGGGGTAAATACGTGTTGGTAGAAGAAACCTGATGTGACCCTGACTCTCCAAAGTCTTAACAGACCTCTTATCAGTAGCTTTCTGACAGAGATGAGTTCCATCAGCTTCTAAGATGTCTTGAATTAAACAGTTGTTTGAGACTCTTGATATTAAAACACTAGAATAAGTTAATTCTAATGAAAGCTGCCTCATGAAGCACAACTTAGTCGCTGCTACCACCATTCCTGAACTATTATTGTGGTTCTTGGATATGAAGATAAATGCTTTAAGCTTGGTATCATGTACATTTGAGACTCCTCCTGTTGCTTATGTAAGAAAGGAAGTAGTTCTTGTGTTGTACTGTCACATTAGTTGTGTTTCCAACCAATTGTCACTCACGTAATTTTGTTGAGTATTTTTTTTTAGGTTGCCAGTAAGGGAAAATAAATAAAATGTGAATTAAGTGTGTTTACACCTTATTGCAATGTGCAGCGTAATTTTGTAAGATGTTGACGTTATGCATAGCTGTAAGAAAAATGTAGTAGAGGTTGCAAACTAGCATAGAGCACACATATCAGGAAAATGGATAAATGTTTTCAGGAATGAGTTATTGGCCAAGTTGAAAATGTTCCCTCATGTCAGCTGATACTGGTGATGTTACATGTCCAGAAACATAAAGAAATCCAATTATAATGCAAAACAACAGTATAAACAGCTGATCAGTCATGTGAGGTGCATGTTTACTACATCTTATTTGTATCATAACCCTGACTCCAACATCTCTATGTCAGACTTTCTAAAAATACAGCTGGACAAAGATTTAAAGAGGAGCAGCAAAGGCAAATGATGTGGATTGGCAGTGCTTGCCATCAAGTGATGGTGTCAACCAGACCAGATTGCTGTAGAATATTGTCACTGTTGCCTATTAGCTGTTATAAGCTATGAGTCTGTTATACACAAACAGTCTTTTGTCATACACCTCTTGAGATTTGCTATAAGAGTATCTGCTACTGGTGAGCCTTCAATTCTATAGCATCATAAACCACTATGGCTCTTACTTTGGTGAAAAGAGTTAATGAAATATTCCTGAATTACAAATAAGATGAAAGAAACCATTATTCCTGTTTGAAACATTTGAATTTGGAGTGGTCAGCTGGAAAAGACTGGCCAAAACTCCATTCTCTACATTTGTAAAACATAATATTTTTTTCCTAAAGTATTGCCTTGTTATGTACCCAAATCTGTATTTTGGATAGTCCTGTGAGCTGGACACATCGTTACCCACTTTTCTCAGTTAAAGGTTTTAGAAATCCAGGCCAAGGGTCATAAATCTTTGATACCAGCATGGTAACATAATCTAGCCACTATGCTATCTTTGATTTCCTGTCAGCTCTACATAAACTCCATGCTCAACGAAGGGAGTTACGTAAGTAGGTATATTTCTCTTGTGTAAGCAGATCCTTTCGACCAAAAAAAAAAAAGAAAGAAAAATTTTTGTGGAAAAGCCATTCATACTTGGTTATATTTAAATGCATAATTTGTTATATTGGTAATGCACGATCGACTAATTGAGAAGGTGGACATATGTACATACGAACTGTCAGTGTTTGCTTTGGTGTCTGGTGGCATCTGCTGTGTTGTTGGCTGGAAACGAATCGCAACGGGAGGCCGAAGCCCCAGACTAAGGAGATGAAAGCCGAGGTCACAACCTGGACCAGTGGGACAAGTCACTTTCACAAATACACTCTCACACATGCAAGTCAGAGCATACACAGGCTGCGTGCACATGGCGTACACAGGACTTGCTGCAAACATATGGGTCTTTCACCGACACACACAGAACACAGCATGAGTGGTGCAGCGCAAGGACGAAAGATGACAGAGTGAATAAGATAAAAGAGCAACCGTGTCAAAAATATGACAGATGAAATGCACAGAAACATAAAAGAGCCAGAAAAAAAAGGGAGTATGAAATGAATTAGAGGAAGCACAGAAGCAAGGCTCTACCTCAACTGGGCAACGGTTTAATCAGCTTAATTAACAAACATAGGCACATAAGCAAAAATAGGCACGCATGCAAAGATAAAAGATGTGTGTGCCAACAGCGTTACAAAGCAGAGCGTGATAGCATGGAGAAGCATGTGCATCTGTTCTTTTACCTGCAATTGAATAAGTCTGGTAAAGAACATGGGTTAAAAAAGCACCAGAATTTTATTCAAAAGGAGTGTCAATTTAATCATTTAACCAAACCGTGATTATTATTTTGAGAGAACACAGTATTTTTCACAGATGGATATAAACTCAGTTTAAAACTTAATCCTGAAGCACAAGTTCAAGTCCCATCTTTTTATTTATTTTTATGTGGCAGGCTGATGAAAAGTTTCAAACTGTTTTCAGGAATCACTATATGACTTGAAGTCGTTTTTAATGTGAATAAAGGCCAGTTTATGTTCCCTTTATGGATGTAAATAGTGACATCCATGATTAACGCAAGCATCGCCTCATGTTTTCAATTAGTTTGTTTAATAGTGGTGATTGCTAGGTAAAGTAGCCACTTGAGGAAACTTCCAAGTTGACTTCCATATTTGGCAGAAAGGCTCAAACAGCACCAAACATGCCAATAGTAGAGGAATCATTGATAATCTGCATTACCAGAAGGAGATATAAAAACAGGCACCACAATAGATGAAATTGGGTCTTTGCAACCATTAAATGTGTTGCAGTATGAGGAAGAAAAAATTCTGGGCTAGGATTAGGGCTTAGTTATACAACAGTGATGTAGTGAGAGAAGCAAACAACAACACAGAGCTCTATAGACATGATTTTATCCTTTGACGTCTAATATAGGTATATCCCTGCTGCATTTTTTGTAATTATGTGCCTATAGGTGAAACTAAAGAGACAAAATAAAACAATTTATCCATGAAGAAGCAAATGTTCACACTGAGTGGACACGAGTCATGAGAAGCCGAGAATGCAAATGTCTTGAACAGCAGAGACAGCACATAAGTTCAGACGGTCACATACATTCATGACACCCGTGAAGAAACGCAACCACACAAGAACCTTGCGGTAGTAGTAGCTTTTAGTCAGCAGACTGACCATGTGACAGGGTGGTGTGGTGTGGATTAGGGGCCAATAAGCCTATTAGGGTGACAGCAGGGACCACCCGGCCTCCACAGTCACCTACAACCTACAGACACAACCACACACTGCCCTGACATACAACTTACTGGACACAAAGCCAGACATAAACTCAAGCAAATACTTCTGACAATTTGTCTGACAAAAACAGAACGTGAAACAAAAACATTTACATTGTAATGTTTACGAGAGTATGTGCATTATATTCTTATTTTGTTTTTTTGGGGGCGGGGGTTACAAGCTGGTAATGCCTTACAAAGAAAAGAGGCAGAACATGCAGGCATTTATAGTTGCAATAGGTGTGTGCGTGTGTGTGCCTCCGATGTGGTGTGTGCCTGCACAGTGGGGAGTCTGCGCGTAGGGGGTAATCACAAGCATCTGTCCCCTCTCTGAACGGCAATTAATTAGATTAAATTAATTTGGGAAGCGTGTGTGGATGTGTGATCAAATGCTACAAACCGCCTGCCTTCTTACACCCACCCACACAGGAAATAATGTACATTCTCTAAGCTTTGAACTATGAAGCACATTTCAGCTTCAATTATCATTGCAGGCACATGCAAATACTTTAAGTGAACATGCCGTTTCCTCTGACACAATAAATGAACCCTATTGAGTCCTAACAAGTATTTAAAAATGAGCAGAGGTGAAAACTTCGGTGACACACGCGTGCACACAATCACAAATTAATCCCAATTTGTCGGCCACGACACAGGAGAAACTTTTGGGATTTCATACTTCATACCAGCTTTTGTCACCTTTGCGTGAATAGCCAGGAGCTGAAATAATTGTGTTTTTCTTCCCCGAGGCCCAGTCGGTGCTCACAAGCCACTGGCCTACGTAATATGTTCCAGACAGGGGGAGGGGGAGGAGGGCAATGTGGCTTTGGGTACGATACAAAAAAGCAAAGGTGTGTGTTTGGGAAGGTGTGCTTAATGCTGAAGAACGCAGGCTGCCTACTCCGCTCTTATTTTGTGCTAAATAAATGAGGTTTGGAGAAATTCAATATCCGAGAACAAAATGTTTGTGTGCAACAATTATAGACTCTCCTGCTGATAATACTTTGTAGAACCCATCTTTGCCAACAGGAGAGGATCTCCCTGCATCATTTTACCAGGTTGGAGCATTCAGGGCAAGGGATCTTTGACTATTCTGTGCACTCTTTTTACAGTAGAGATGCACTCTTATGTGTTATGTATGACAATATGCCCCACATACAATTTTATTTGATGTCCAAACATTTATATGATTTAGGTGGCTTAAATCAGCAAAAGTCATTTTTAACATATTTGTATCAGTCCAAGAAGTAAAACTGGTTCGACATTAATAGCAAATGTTTATTTTCATTTTTTATTGTCTCTGTGTGTGTTTCAGGAGGGGGTGAAACGAGTGGAGTTGGCAATGTGGTGATTGTTAAGTCATATGTAGAGTTTAGATTTATGGCCTGAGCATGGTCCAAAATTCGGACCAAGCCAGGCCAAAAGTATTTGCTCGATGGACAAGTCAGGCTCTGTTTCTGTGGCACGTTTAATAAGCCTGCAATAGATGCAGTACTAAGAAGACCAAACAAGAACGTGCAACAAAGTTATGATAATCTGCTTAATATAATCTGAATAGAGGAGGTAGTTTAAAATGTTAAGGGAGGAAAAAAAGAAAATAAAGTTCATTAGACTCTGACAAGCAGCTATGCAATTTTCCACTCCTATCAATCATACATCCTAGAGGATTTCCACTTGACTCACCCTGCTGCTACAACAAGCGACAAAATGGATCTGGAAGATGTCAAACAAAAGCCAAGAACAAGAGAACTTAAACGGTTTACTTAAATTATTAAATTAAATGAAAACAGAAAAGGGAAGAGGGAGAGGGGGGGAGCATTTGGCGTGTTAAATGGGTAGGAAATATACTAAACTGTATATTTATTTTATTTGTATAATATAAATAACAGCAGTAAATGTTTTTTTGCTTTATCAGCAATTTTAATATTAGTCAAAATTATCAAATTGGTGGATCCCTAATTGTTATTCGAGGCTACAGTAAACCCATGCCAACATCCTTGTTTTTTTTTCAAAGTCCTTTCTTATATATATAGCGAGAGAACCCTCAACTCTAGATACTGTAAGAATTAAAAATTCTTCTGTGATTGTTCACACATGTGTCAAGACAGGTTGTCAAACAGCAGAGCATCCATATGCGGTCAGAAATGTGTTCTGTCCTTGGTGACATTGATGTAATGTGCACAAAAAAACTCCGTTGAAGTAGGACTGAAAGGGTAAACGATGGGGGAGGAGCAAGGCAGAGTGGGCTTTGGAGTCTCTATCACTGTATATTCAATGTATTCTGACATGATAGCTTCTCGCCTTTAAATACAGCAGCCCTGTGTGAGTGTCGGTGCGCGTTATTTAAATCCTTTCACAAAGCTTTGAAGATGAGTGAAGTTGGTCTCCAATCTCCAGCTCTGGCTGATATGCAAACGCAGAGAAAATACACACAGACATACATACGCACATTAACCCCCCTGCCACTATGCACACACAAAAGGGCCTGTCAGCACAATGCCTTCAAATATAGCTGTCCAATCTTCTGACTCTCAATTTGCCCACCTTTTTGATAATATGTGGCTGTTTGAAAAAGGGTGAAAGGCAAGGGTAGCATGCAATTTAGAGATACTACTGTGCAGCCATTTGCAGTCATCCACCTCACTCCATTGCTTTCTCTCTCTCTCTCTTTCCATCTTTTGATTATGCGATTTGCCTTGTCAGACGAACAAATAGGGGAGGGGAAAAAAAAGTAGTGTTTTACACTACCTTTTTCAATGACAAAATACAATCTAGACAGGGCCAGTAATTCGACAGAGAGGGATTAGCCTAACGCAAGGTTGGGCCCCAAGATTAAGACGAAGCCAGAGCACGAGGATCTTGAATTTCATCATCTTCAGTGCTTGGGCACAATGGTCGTCTTCCCCTTTTTCTTCTACCGTCTGATGAGGGGTCAGGAGAACTCACCTCTTCTCTTCTTCTGTTCCTTTTACTAAGAGCAGCACTCATGGCTGCTTTCAGCCTGACTGTAGATACCAGAGTGGCCGGGGTACCTCAGAAGATCAGAGCTCTCTACATACTTCTGAACAAACAAGGACACTTGCGGAAACTAAAGGCCAATAGTGGACTTTTGAAAACTCCCAAGGATGTTGGCCTGTCATTAAAAGCATCCAAATAGGCCAAACTATCTACTGACAGCTACAAACATGATCCAACAGATTTAATTACAGCTGCATGAATGAAGGCTTATTGCAGAGCATTGTGCAAGGTTGCCCTCTTGTGGTGAATTTTTATAGTTTCCCAAATTTTTGTAAATCTGCACTTGAGACATCCTTTAGTACTGATAAACTAAAGGATGAGACGTTTGGAGCCATTCATTGTGGAAATTAATCTCAAAATGATTTTAAATTCCTAATGACTTAGTTTAACTATTCTGTTTCCAATGTCAAATGATTTAAAAACAAATAACTTCAATAAACTTTAAACGCAAGAGCTGCATGTACAAGTTTGAAGTTACTTTAACTTTTCTCTAACACCCTATTAGTAAGAACTATTTCCAACAGCGCTAATATTTCTTAAAAGTTCCCTGGCAAGTTGTAATTTGACCTTTTTGTTGACATCAAAAGCTTCTGGCACAATTCTGGTTGTATGCTTCATAACACATCTTAGCAAACAATCTAAATTAAAGCCACTAATTCTGCTATGTTAGCTTGGACCTGGCTTCTAATTACAGCTCACATATTTTAAAAACGAGTTGAGGTTAGAGTCGTTCCAGAAATTCAATGTCAGTTTCACTGACTCCAAATCCTGTTTTGATGGGTTAGAACAACAAACTGTGTTTCAGTTTTTAACCACTTGGCTCGACATGTCCCCCCTAAGAAAAGATGATAAGCTAGAGTGATCAAGAATATTTAAGGAGCAATAACGTAATATTGCAAAAACAATAATTCTGCTATATAATGTCCAGTCCTAATAGTTTAGATCTAAATGACAATAAATGTGCAGTTTGGAATTAAGATGAAGCTTTTAAACAGGGGGTACACTGATAAACATCCAAGTTTGTGAGGGAGAAAAGTTACTGTCTCTCTCTCCCATGTTCTTCATTCCAGCTGTCAGGAACCTGGTATGGCTTTGATCTTCTGTCATTAGTCAGGCATGCAGAGACAGAGGCAAAAATTCAAACTTGTCCGTTTTCTCTCCTTTTTTTTGCCCTCTCCCACGCTCCATGCAGAAGATATCGGCTGACCAGTTTGTCTCTTCGAGTCTCTTTCAAGGCATAAATGTGCTGTTGTTGCTAGCTTTGACGTGTACAGGAAGCGACAGCGTCAGTGCGCTCAGTTAGCTCGCCTAATGCTTTCTGTCCCACTGACATTCTTTCAAAGGACTTTGAGGAGTCTCAAAGGTCAGAGGTCATTTGCTGAGTTCAAGTGATGCAACTTCAGTCTGAAGTCACATCAGGCATCATCACAGAGTATTCATTGGAGATTCATGAGCTGCTTTTATTCCAACAGTACTGCTTTCAGTAGATTAGTGAATGGTAGAGATGTTCACATGAACATTTTGTTGATCCTACTGAATCAGAGAAAGTGTTTGCATATACTGAGTCTGAGTCGAATATTTATTATTCCTGCAGAACACAGTTGTCATATGATGTAAATCCACTATTAGTACAAAAAACAAAGTGAGACAGGCAGTGAGAAGTCTATCTGGATAATAGAGAAAACATTAATTATTTCCACCTAAAAACTTCTGCTATTGAGGCAGTGAAATATAAAAATTATTAGCTGCAGTCCAATCATATCTTGGCAACATTGCTTAAAGTGGCATTGCATTAACAAATATTGTCCAGTCCCCCTCTGAAAATAAAAAAGTAAATACTTGCCCGTTTTCTAATATTTTTTCAAATCGTAGAACTGCATAATATCAACCCAATGGACCTACAAGTCTGAGTTAGCTTTAGCATGATAGCTACTACAATACAGTGGATGCTGGCATTAAGGGCAGGAAAAGGCCTTTATAATACATAGAGACCTGAACTATAAGATCCTACCAGATATTGAGATTACAATACTGCAAGCATTAAACTGTAATGAAGATTGTGGTTTCAATAATTGATTCAGTTTTCCATAATACGGTTCCTCGCTCCTCATATCCAATTTGCGTGTGCTGGGACGATCACTTGAAAAAGGCGCAAGTGCCAAGCACACAGAATAAGACAGTGACTGATTTTTCTGAGTATGTCAACCTGCTGAAGATGGTAATTGAACACATTTAGGTCACGGGTTTTTGGCTGGTTTAAAACAAAATTAAAAAGTTCAGTCTCATCTACAAAACTGTCTTCCTGTACCTGTGGTATATTCTGGACACGGTGTGAGTATTTAAGTTTCTGTGTCGTTTTCAGTTAATTTAGTCTCTGTGTTGTCCTGTCTACCCTTGATTGTTCCCAGCTGTGTCTCATTTCCCTGATTACCCTTTGTGTATTTAATTCCACCTGTGTTCCTTGTTCCTAGTCGGTTCCTTGTCTAATCTGTCTTGTCAAGCAGTCTTAGTCGTCTCATCTAGCCTTGTCTGCTGTCAGTTAACAGTCGTGTCTAGCTGGTTGCTACTAGTAGATGAGCTTTAGGCTTCCGCTCATTTATGTGCTGCCTGGATTTTTGGACTTGGTATTGCTGACTTCATCATTAAAATCATAATTTCTTCATTTCATCCTGGGTCCACAGCGTCTGCCTCACCACCTCTTCACCGCAAAACATGACACACGGTCTCTCTTTCCCTTCTCTTAGTATCTGGTTCATTACCTATAAAATAATATGCATTAAAAGCAATGAACTATATGAAGTTCTGAAAAAAAACGTTGTCTCTGGGTTACTTACCGCTCCATTCAGCTTTGCCTGTTCTCTCCCTAATTTCGGTCAAAAACATTTTCTGCCTGACTTTGCTCCTCAGATTCTACAAAAAGGATGCCAAGAAAGGGTCATTTTTACTGCACGAATACATTAGATTTATTTATGTATTTTAATTACAAACGTGATTTCAACAACCATAACTTAGTTTATGCAGTTGTTTGACTTATTAATTATTATGGTAAAAAAGCACAAAGTTCAAGGTGATGTTAGCTTTGTTTTTATGCAAATTTTTCTTAAATCAATTACACTCAAGGTATTGACTAGTCTAGTTATACTTCCGTTATCAGCTGCCTCCTTCTCCTGTCTTCTTGAAAAATGTCAATGAGCTTTACACATTTAGTGGCATCTTCCACTAAAGCCTCTTTTCTTTAACCCCACCTGGTCTCTTCCTACCCATTTTTACTTTCTAGTCAAAAGGTGCAGCCGCTTTTCCACTCTGTCCAGACTTATAGCAGATGTGCACTAATGGAGAGGACTCAACCAACTGTGAGCTTTACAGGGGTGTTTTTTTTTTTGTTGTTGTTGTTGAAATGGTAGCTCCCAAACTGCCTTTGCCATCTCTAAAAGGGACAGATCGAATTAGAGAAAATAGCACTACTAAGATGTTCTACCATCATTTTCCACCCCCAGCGTTGATCGACCCATGAACGAAGCCATCCACCGGGGCCATAACAACGGTTCTACAGGGGTACTGGCCCCTTTTGGCCCTTGTCAGTCAGTTTCGGTATCAAGGTTATCACAATTGTAAATAGTTATGGTTGAACTGCCCATAACTTTGGACCACCAAACAACAGTTCAGTTTTTTTTCTCTCTTTAGCCTAGGTAAGACGCTTCTGATGTTGTCTTTGGTTCAGGGGAAATGTGACAGTTGTGTCAGTGATTCATTACTGCTTAACGACACTCGATGCACCAATTCCGGCCTCAGTTTACTCCTTATGAAGCTCCCACAAATTTGTTTTAATAAATTTTGCTAGATAGTCCTCACAAGTCTGCGGTTCTCCATATTGCTGGTGCATATTGTCCTACAACTATATGTCTTTCCACTAACTATTAATATTTTTCAAGGCATGAACAACCAGCTTCTCTAGCAATGACCTTTTCTGGCTTCCTCTCCTTGTGAAGGATGTCTTGACTTCTGTCCAGGTGGCAGTCTTCCCCGTGACTGTGTAGCCTACTGACCCAGACTGGGAGACCATGTAGAGGCTCAAGAAACATTTGCAGATGTTTGAGTTAATTAGCTGACTGGGTGTGACACCGTGACATTCCAATAGTTAACATTTTCACAATATAAAAATTTTCTTACACACTGAATATGGGGTTCTACTTCTCTGTAAGCCATAACCATCAAAATTACAAGAAGCAAAAGCCTTGACATATTCCACTCTAATAAATCTACATAATACATGAGGTTCACTTTCTGAAGTGATTGACAAAAAAATCTTTTTTATACTCATATTCTATTTGCTTTTTACATGCATCTTTACAGTAACCACGACACTCCACATGAAGTAGCATGTAATGACATTCCCTAACCACATGGTGGCAGAAATAGCACAAAAATATGTTCTTGTACACTCAGGAGGTTGACATTACTTTTCTTCTTTTTACTTAGTTTTCTAAAAGTTGTTTTCAATTTGCATCGTATTTTTCACAATGAGGTGAAAAATACTTAAAACTCACATTTTCAATGACAAATGTCCACTCCTTGTCTTCAAACTCTTCCGCATGGGGATCCTGTAAAGGAAGAAACAGCAATCATCAAGCTAGTATTTTTTACTGGCTTTCTGATCCATCTGTGGATGGATCAATATTGTGTACAACTTACACAATATTAGGAATCCAATAAATGTGTGTAAGAAAAGTCTAAAACTGGAAGATCAACTGCTTTATTGGTGTTCTTACAACTACCTGAAATAAATAAGTGCTGTATGATTTTACATTTACTACATAAAAGCCCAGAGCTGAGCTGACATTTTTTATGTATTTTGATGATTTGAGACAGAATAAAACAGGAAGCAGATACTTTTTGTTACAACTTTAATTGTAAGCATCCAAAATGTGGTCTGGGGGTCCTTTGTGGCTCTTGAAATGATTTTGTTTGGCTCCTGATCTCAAGCCAAGAATGGTAAAAATAATTGACCCAAACAATTTGGAAAATGTCTGTTTTTCTCTTAATAAGGCAACATTCTGAAGTCCTTTTTATGTTTTGGATCCTTAATGACATACTGATTTCATTAAAAGTTTGTTTATTGTTAAGCAGGTAAAACTAAAAATCGCTAACTAATTTTTGCATTATTAATTTCATAAATCTTGTGCGCCACCAGTAGTTTAAATTAGCCAGTTGTGGCCCTCAGGGCACAAAGTTTGGACACCAAATCTAAGTCCAGATTTCTACAAATGTAGATCTACAAATTCATTTGTTAGAAAGTCCTAGTCAAAGTACAGACCTTACTATTAATAGGAATTCTGCAACAATACTTGAAAACTGCTGCTCAGAACACAATCAAGCAAAGGGTGATATACAGTTACTTTGCTTATTCAGATTTTTATTTGCATAATCAAATAAACAAATTTACAAATTTTTTCTTTCACCTCAAAATTATGTGCTACTTTACGATGATCCGGTCACATAAAATCCCAATAATAGGCACTGAGGCTTGTGGTGTGACATGAAAATGTAGGAAAAGCCTTTGAAAGCTTTTGAAACTATGTGTTTCACCATAGTTTACTTTTTTTTTTTGGCTTTGTCTTTTTTGAAGAATCCAAAACCGTTTGAAATACAGAGGAGTTGACTTTATTAGCAGACCACTGGGTTTTGGCTCATTTTTCTGCTGGAGTTTTTATTTCTCCATGCACTTTTGGATCTTAATCTTTGTTTCATAAATAATACTAATGAATAATACCTGAGTATTTCAAAAAATATATATATTTTCTTTTATTTTGATGCATACACTGTATACAGTTTCATTTTCCAGTGACATCTGCGCCCACACAGAATTACTATGCAATGACAATAGAAAAAATAAATGCATTTCAGGCAATAAAATGTGTATTTTCTCATTTGACAAAGTAATTAAACTGCATTTAATTTTTTTTTAAATATATTTCTAATATTGCATAAAAAAGTTTAAAAGGTTAAATGAAAAATCTGCGGAATGTGCCAATTTATTTACACCATTAATCAATTACTAATTGGCATAATCAATTATTAAAAATAATCGGCAGTTGCAGCCCTAAACTTTTTCACAAAAAAATTGCAGAAAAACAAAGTATTATTTAACGAAATGACTGCTCAACTTATTTTGAAGTGATACATTACTAGTGAGATATGGTTGCCTTTCACAGTTCAATAACCATTCTCCATCAGTGTTCAGATCTTTTACCGTCAAACAACATTTATAAATACAAACAGGAGGTGATTCTCCTGCTCCCAACGATCCTCTAAACTCCATTATTTTATAAGCACATAAACTGAGCTGAGCATCATCAGCCATCTCTTCTGCCTGCAGCGCTGCTAAATATAACCAGCAGGTAGCTAAACACCCAATTTCCCCGTCTTTGTCTTTATTTACCTATTTTGACGAGGAAATTCACAGTTTGTATTTTTCCCTATTTATTTTTCTTGTGCATCTCTTCTGCTGAAGCAGATGCCAGGATTTAAAACAAACAAAATCGAGTCCTGCAAAATCAGACTTCACTGACTGCACTGCTTGTTGACACTTCTGTGCACATTCTGCCGCGCTAAGGTTAGTTTTTATTTTCGGTCTTTCCTTGTGATTTACAAAAGTTCGGCTGAGGATGCGCGCTGATGCAAATCTTGCAGCTTTTGAGGGTGATACAACACTGCTGACTCAGCTGTTCCCACTACTGAGCCTTAGGCCAGTCAGAACTATGAATAAATCTGCGAAAGACTGTCTTCATTTATTAAAGATCTAATCAAGTCATTTCTATTTTCTAATGCAGTGCTTCTCTTTAAAACATCTGGGGCCTCATGTATAAGAGAGTGCGCAGTTTTCACACTAAAACTTGGTGTACGGAAAAATTTAGAAAAGTGTGGCGCATAAAAAAAAATTGGATGCAAATACGTAATTGTACTGATGCAGGATAGTTTCATAATGTAAAAAGGAAATCCCACAATGAGAAAAAAAATAGAATACAGAAAAAAACTAATTCGTGCTGGAGGTTAAATCCTTGCAGCTTTTCTCAAAATGCTGATATTTCACATATATTAAAGGGCTCGTCTAAATTCATCAAGTGATTAATTGGTTTATTGCGCATATCAAAGTGTCCACTTCAGTTTAATCGCTTGAAAATATGCAATAAAACAGTCACAAAAATGTGAGGGTGTACTTACTTTTGTGAGATACTGTTTTATGCTTCTCCAATAAAATCTGTATTTATTCACAGGCTTATTTGACAATGTTACCAGGGGTACCGATAAATGTTGTCAGCACTGAAAGTGTTGATGTTGGGCAGCCTGGTGAGGGCTAAGAAATTAAACAGGACACGGCACAGTGAGCTGGTCTGTCAGCACAGAGGCTCTGGCATGTTTAGGTAAGCCTGGAACGTACTTTAGATTAAGGAATGTCGTCTATTAGCAATTACATGAGCAAATATAAAACAAAAACACTGGTAAAAAATTTACAAGTGTAAAGAAAATTTCTCATATTTCCAACTATAGTCTTAACACAACTGTAGCTTACCTTAAACAGAGTGACTGTAATCTCAATGTTCTCTGGTACAGGCCACACTACAACTCCTCTGTATGGGTTTTTGATACCAGGCTGCCAGCTATGGGACTACAGCGACAGAGAGAGAAGAGAAACAACAATGCCAAGAGGAAATTTGAGATGGGATTATATATATATACATACATATATATATATATATATATATATATATACATATATATATATAGTATTTAAATGCCATTTAAAACATATAAATCACCAACCTTAGAGGATTTTCGACGACTTCTGCGTGTCCAAACCACCACCAATTTATCTGGTTGCCTGTGAAAAAAAAAAAAGGAGGATTAGTGGAAAAGGAAAAAGATTTATTTTATCTTTGGACTTTAGAGCATAAAACCATAGAGTCTTTAACGTAAACGCTGACGTACAACAGAAGCAGATCCTGAACTACATTTCAATTAAGAAAAGTATTCAAAAGTCCTGCAAAAGTTTTCATACCCGTTTGAGCTTTTCTTTTTAGGACTAGAATAACACTAACTGACTATCTCTGATCTTCCCAGTTTATTTTGAAACTTAAGTAGGACGATGTGCTACAGGTGGGCTCACAGCTTATTATTTTCCCCCTGAAAACATAACAAGTAGTTCCAACAAAGTCCTTTACCACCATCCTTCATTTTATATTACCAGGTGGTGATAATAAATCTTGCTTTTAAAAGCTGTGTTTATTATCCCATTTTCCAGCTGCTGGTCCACACGAGAGTTCAGCTGATCGGGATTGTGAAACGTTCACAAGCAGTGCCGGTCGTTTAAAATAAGTGTTATCAAATTAAATTATAATGGAGTATGTATTTTGCAGAGATACTGGGATGAATAATATGTGTCTAGATAAACTTTTACCATGCAGTAAAATTGTTCTCAAAAAGAAAAAGGAAAGAAAAAAAAAAATCGAAACACTGAATGAAACAAGGGAACGATAAAAACGTGCGGAGGTACTTTAATTGCGGCATGTTGTATTTTATAGATGCATTATTGTACTTTCCTATCATCTCAATTCAAAATGAATTAGAACCAGGGTTTGTTAAAGAGTGGCTCAGTCACATACACGATGTTACATTGGGAACGCAGACATTGGGCCGTGCATGAGCAAAGGAAAGTCAGAGCAGCGAGCAGGAACGGACCAAGTGTTGATCAAGTGTGTGAGATTTAACCACATCAACGGCAAATCATTTTTTGTTCACAAGGATATATGCGCTCACATCAGACTCCATGTACGCTCAGGTTAGGGACTCAAAAATAATGCCATAATTATCAGCGGCGCAATATGGAGGAATCCCAAAATCTGCTGGAAAAGTGGGGGTGTTTAACCACTTCACTCCCCTACAGCCTGGGAAGTTTCATTGCTCCATGTCAGAGCACTGGTAATGATTGTTGGATGGCTCAGGCCTCAAGTTTATATATTATCTTCATCTGCACTGCATCCACCCTGTTAATCTGACTAGCTAAGCCTACTTGACTGAAGTAAACCACATCGACATGTACATGTATACCTGAACAATGGGCAATATCTCCAACTGGTTTAGAGAATTTTTTCTCCTTGAAAGACTGGTAGCACTGGTGAAACCTCTTTCTTCTTATTTACTGTACTACTGAGAAATTAGGTCGCATTTGCAACCAAATTGGTCAAGCTTGTGGAAAACTTTAAAAGTAGGACATTTCTTGGCTTCCTTCTTGCCCCTTATTAATGAATGTCACATTTGTAATGTGAGTGACAAGTAATTGAGTTGGCAGATTCTTCCACCTGAGCTTTGAATCTTTGTAACTTCTCCAGATTTACATCTGACCTCTTTGCAGCTTCTCTGATAAAAGCTCTTCATCATGCCTGGCCTGTCAGTTAATGCGGATGGACATGTTTTTGTAAGTCTGCAGCTGTCTGTCCATATTCAGATGATAAGACTGAACAAAGCTCTGCGGTGTATAAGGTATTAAATATTGTCTAATATTCTAATCCTGTTTTAAACTTTCTCGCGACTTTGTAATTGTCCTATCTGATGTGTTCCTCGATCTTCATGGAGAACATTTCCCAATGTTCTCTCTACACTGTTCTCTCTGCATCACTGAAACACGCCACCTTGGTTTCAGTGATGCAACCCTAATACAGCAAGTATCACTTTTAAGAAAAATAACTACTGCCAGCTGAATTTACTGCATCTACATGAACCCTTAAGTCATCAACTCTCAAAGGCAAACACCAAAGCAGCTGTTATGAGAAACAATGAGACAGTGTACCAGAGACAGAACACAGAAAGGAGAGCGAGCAACAGCAAAATGACAGCACAAGGAGAATGACAAAACAATTTCAGCCTTGAGGAGAAGCTCCTTACAGAGAAACTATTGTTCAGCGACACATGCTATCTCAAAGAGTAGACACAAACAAATATCGGTTTCCCTCTGTGCAGCATTTGCTGTTCTATGGGAAAAATGTAAACCATTTGTCTGAAGGCTAAATGATTTCACATCATTTCTGAGTTTCTCTCCAACTTCAACACTGCAAAGTCCTGAGAAAGTCCTATCAGTAGCAACTCTCAGAAAACCTCTCTCTCTTGGGTCGCTTTGAACACACCACTTCCAGATGGGCATGTCCTGCAATGGTGTGTCCTTTGGTAAGTGAACCCAGAATCATAAAACCAGTGAGTGCGGATAATGATGGCGAACAGCTCGGATAAACCTCTATATTACAGCTTCCGGCATCCCAGCTTTCTGTCTGCATCCAGGGTTTCTGCAATGTTCACCAACTCAAAAACCCTTTGCAAGACTATTATGAATAAAATGTAACATCTATGTCACAACAAAAGTTTACAAAAAATGTTTTTTTTCTTTTCAGGGGACCAAAGCTGTAAATATTCTGGTTCTTTTTGTGGCTCTTGGCATCAGCTTTGTGCTTCTCATATTGGCTCTTTACAGCCTAAACCCTCACAATGCCAAGCTTTTTTTGCACAGAATGTAAACAGCATTGTATAAGTTGGCAACAGAAGCGAGCAAATGGAGAAGAAGAAAATTGTCCAGTCAACTGTTGATAAAATTACAGCTAGCAACCTGGCAAGCATTAACAGCATCTTACCTGACAGAATGCAGTGAATGAAGATGTCTAAGTACAATTCAAAGTCTTAACTGATAGAAAAGTCCTGCAAAACAAAAAAACCTCCATGGAATATGAGATTAAATAGTCCTACCACAACAAAATTTAAGGCCAACTTAAAATGTCTTGAAGTCATTAAAGAAAATATAAGATCTTAATTTTAGATATCTGAATTTAAGACTTTCAGTCCAATTCTATGCTTTTTGCTCTGAGTGACGTTATGCTTTATTATATGTAGAATACCTAATTGTACTTTCTGAACCATTTGAAAGAAGGTTAGTGGCCTTTTACTTTATTTTTTTGCATGTTCAACAAGGTAGTCAACGTATTGTTTTTGTCAGTTTCTGTTTTTCAAGTATTTATTTTATTTATTCCACACATACTAAACACTATAGGACTGAAGGTGCTAGCCAAAATACAGACATACATAAAATGTGAGCCAAATAAAACAATTTCAGGCAAAAGGGGGAAAAAAAAGAGTTTGTGGTTAAACACTTGAAGTTCAGTGGACAGTAATCTGTCAGGATGGTTGAAAGTGCAGGGTGTGTCAGGAAGTTGTGGCTGCCCTATCTTTCCTGTAGGCAAAAGAAGGAACCGCAACATATTTGATATTGTGTCAAAGCTGGCATTCCTCACAGCAAACATTTTTTTTTTTAAAAAAAGGCAAATGTCAAGGTCAAGGGGTCGTCTACTTAAAGCAGACTTGTTGTCTCTTCTGAGACAAATGTCCAAATGTCTCCTCCTCTGTAGCCTTTCTGAGTTTGTCCAACATACAGTACACGCAGATATCAGGAATAGAGACATTTTTATCCAGTCTTTTTTTTCATTCAAGGATTCACCTAAGATGCCCTACGGTCTTTAGCATAACCCTCTGGGAAATCATCAGAAACGCTGGGCAAGCAGCTTTAAATCAAAGTGCTACATGTTAATTAATTGTCTTCAATTAAGGTGTGTCAGACATAACATCTAATATATTTAAGAACATCTGCTATATCAATTTTTATAATACTGCACAAAATAAGCAAAATATTATCTGATGATTTAATTTATAGCATACTACACCCTTTTAAAAAAAAGCATATGATGCCACACTTTGACTATTAAATGAACAATTTGGACGGTACAGTTAGCTTTTTGGAGTTAAATCCAAATTGCCTGTGCTAACAAAAGGCTCAAAAGACAATACATGCCAGTAACTAGTATTTTATTTTTTAATTTGAGTTGTTTTTACTTTGAGTTGCAATAGTAAAAAAGAAATCTATGTAGACTAACCCCTTATTCCACTGCCATCAAGCTTTTTTATTTTTTGACACCTTTGGGGGCGGGGGGGGAAACAACCAAAAACAAACCACAAGAAAATGGAAATGGAAATAAATATCAGCCAAGTTTTGTTTATCGGGCTAATACAGATGTTAAAAAACATTACCAATATTGGCCGATACCAATATGTAAAATTTCTAACATCGACCGATACGTCATTCATCCCTAAAAATATATGAAGTATTGCTTACTGGAAAACAATTGATCCTGGAGCCAGTTAGCTACCAGCACTGTGGACGACTAATACTGCAGAGGTCACAATTGTCACAGGACACCAGATTTGTTGTTGCTCCAAAGTGTAAAAAGACTCAAATGAAGTGTCAAAAGTTTCATCCAAAATTCCTTCACAACCTAAAACATCAACTCTGTGCTATCACCTGCCAAGGTTACCATCTGCTGGTGCCAAAAAACCTGTGCTGAAGAATCCGTCAAGGCCGTCAGATTTGAGTAAAATAAAGAGCCACGTCGAGCGTTTGGCAGGGAGAAAATTATCTGGCAGACGATCCTATAAACGTCTGCCAAGGCGAACACATGCTCAACAGAACTTAACATGTCAAAGCCTGACGTTCGCTGGTAACCTCCAATGAAACAATAAGCCATCCAGTGGTATGAGGAAACTAAGGAATTTACTATGCGCACACATTTGGATTTTGCAACAGTGGGGGGAAAAAAAGGAGCAGGTAGATTCAGCGTTTTGCTAAGAGCATCCAAAGAAAACTCAAATGTTGAAATATAACACTGCACATTAAAAATGTCTCCATTTTTACTGGGTCTGAAATTATAATGGAGCTTATGAGAACCTCTTTCTCTTCACAGTTCTTTACCAGAAAATTAGAGAATATTTACTAAATGAATTAGGGATTTTAATTAGATGTTATCAAACTGAAGTTGAACAAAGCAAACCTCAAAATCCACCCTTTGAATTTTAAAATTATACAATTCTACAAAAAGTGCAAAGGGATGAGTGTAAATTATATTTCGAGTATTTCAGGTATGCCTTTTTACAGAATTAAGAATGGATAATCAAAGGATATATAAGTTAACAAATGGGCTTATTTTTTATTTTACCGACAGAACATAGTGTATTGGTACAAATACAGCTTGTTTTAAACTTTAACTTCAAATACACACCCAAAAAAAAAAAAAGTCTCGCAAAGGTTTTGAGTTAGCCTTGTTCTACGCTTTGCTTCGTACAGAGGGTCTGGTTCCTTGGCTGTTGAAAAATGATTTCTTGCTGGAGGCGTGGACGCTGTCAAAGTTTTAAATGTTGCCCAACTGCTAACGTTTGTCCGTTAGCAACAAATGTTACCGCAATTTCCGGTAAGCTAAAAAAAAGCTTACCGGAATTGCCTGCGGTGTAACCAATAGTTCTCCACCAGAAAGAGAAAAGTACCAGCCAAACGAGGCCATTGTGAATTCAATATTTAGAAGTGTGGCCAACATGGACTGAACGGCTTCATTCACTTTCTCTGTTGCCATTGTTAAAACTACAGGCAGACTTCAATTCTAAAAAATTTCTGTCAGTTCACCTATTAGAAATTCTACCGGAGAAATCCAAATCAATGGAGAAAGCCCAGGTGGAGCAGTGAAGGGTGATGAGAATCGAATGGAATTGCACAGGAAGATAACGGTCATGCTAGTTTTGAGTTTTTGGTACAAAATTTTATTCAACCAGCAACAGTGGCCAGTTAAATTGTCACTCCTCAATGTTATCCTCTGCTTCTTATTTCTTTTGCTAACATTTTAGAATCCAACTTATTGCAGGTGGTGGTTGAACACTAAGGGCACTTAATTTCAGAGGCAAATGAAGAACTGCAAATCTGATCAGACTAAAGCAGGGTACAGAGAACAGAGATAAACAAAAGTTTCTTCTTCTAAACTAAATATGGCAGGAATTCCCACAGAAAGTTTTATTTCATTAGCAGCATGAACCAAAACTAAAAAAAATCAGTTTCCAGATAAATGACCTGAAACTTGCAGTGAAACAACTTATTAGCCAACCTGATTAATCCCTCATAAACAGTTATCGATAAATGACAGGTATGAAAGGAAATGGATACTTGGCAACAATGCAGGCTTCTGCTGTGACCCGACTCTTTCAACGTAATTATCCCTGCAGATGATTCTCTGACTTTGCTGCATCACCACAATGAACATGACCAACCTTGCTCAAGCAGGTATTAATTTTGAGTATCTACTAACTGAATTAGTCCCGCTGAACGGATCTATTCAGCCGAGCACAAACTAAACTCATGCGGCTTCGGGTGTCAAGTGGCTGTCACCTGGAGCGTTCCCAATTCTAGATAAATACTTCTCTTTTACTCATCATGTCACTTGTTCTCTACAATTCTTAACACTTCAATCTAATTAGCTTTTCAGTGTATGAACTAGAGTCTAATATTCTTGAGAATTTATCGTGAAAACTTTTTCATGATAAGAATTTAGATTTACCGTTGTCATAATAAATTTCATTTATTGGTGGCAAATTTTAAAAAAAAAAATATTAGGATAAATTCTAAGTTCATATCACACACCCCCAGTATGAAGGCTGGACGCAATTGGACTTTTACAAACCGGAATTTTTTTCCCCCAGTTTTTGATTCCAGAAATTAAAGGGTTGTGCTATTTTTCAGGATTTAAGAGCTACTAAAGCTGAGGACGGTGCACACATTTGTAATGGAAACGCAGCTTATGTGTCACAGCAATTATAGTCCCACAAACACAAATACTGCTGTTGAAAAACATTCCCATTCATAATGCGCTTTAGAACACCAGCCACGTAAAGAAGTATGATTTGTATCTCTAAGCTGCACGCAGTATGTTCAAATTTATTGGTATTTATTTACATTTTCATTGAACAAGCAGAATAGTAAATAGTATAGTAAAACTATCAATTCCGAAAATAGAAACACACTTTTTTTTAAATCATTAATTGGAGTTTATGTTTTAAAAAGTACTCAAGGACAGCTGCACAAAATCATTATACTTCATAGTTAGTTAGAAAAAAATTTTATGAAAACAACGTTCAGAATGCACACAATCACAAAAAGAAAAAAACACTTCTTAGATCTCACAGCAACAACATGTAGTGCTGATTACGTACTGGGGGCCACCCACCCTTTGCTCTGGTAAGAGATGTACATTTTTCTCATTCCATTCTCCAACACGTTAACATCTGTCCCAGGTTGAAGCTGTGCGCAGCCAAGTTAGTCACGCCTACAGCAAGCCACTTGAGAATCCGTGTCTGCAGGCCACATCTTTCTTTTACAAGCCCCGGCTTCTCCCTCGCTGCAGGACACAGGGCTGCAGGCGGAACCGCAACACGCAGCTCCCATTCTCTCCTCTGTTATCTCCGCCTGTCTGCCTCTCTGGACTGACTTTCACTCCTCATGTTTATAATCTACATAACTCTGACCAAACAGCTGAGTTGTAGACATCAAAACAGCAGGGCTGAAACAATTGACTTAATTGTGATTAATCAATTGTTGGAATAATGGTCAGCCAATTTAGACATCGATTAATCATTAACTAGAGTATACAAACTCTAAAAATGGCCATTTGTTAAAAGAACACAACACTGTCAGGACAATAATTAAGCAAAAACATTTTGCCTTTAAGATAAAAAAAAAACAAAAAAAAAAACTTCCTTGTCTGTAAATGCGCTCTACCCACAACTCTTAAAGTGGCAGTATTAGTTTAACTTGGTTCAAATTCTGCAAAATAAACTCCTATTAAGCAGGTTTTGCTATCCAATTACAAATTGAAAAAAATAAACAGGTTAGTAGACAGTAGTTTTTTAGCTGAAGATGCATCCTTTGCTACAAATGATCAATGCTACATTATATCATTTTAGGCAATAAAATTTATAAAATTTTTTAAAAAGGACTGAATTATTAGTTTATTTGCATCTTTTAATATATTTCTAATAGTGTGTAAAAAAACACTTAAGTGGTTAAGTTAAAAAAAAAGTGCAATTTTTTTAACCTATTGATTGTCAGACTAATCAATAGAATACTCAATAAATTTCTCAACACATGCATCATTCGTAGGGCTGGGTGATATGGCCTAAAATCAATATCATGATATCTGGAGCATTTCACCTTGAGAACAATAAATTGACAATGACACACAGGATCTTAAAGGGACATGAGCATAGCCTGCTTGTACACAGCAAAAAAAAAAATATATATATATATTTTTTTTTTTTTAAAACACCAAAAATACCAACAAAGGTAAAATGACGTTGGTCACTGTCATAAATTTTGGTGTCTGTTAATTTTTGGTTTATCGCCCAGGCCTAATCATTTCCTAGAAAGAATCTAGTGTCGAAGCACCTTTCACTCGGGATGTGGAAGAGTAGTCGCCAAGTCCAGCTACCTCCACAATATCCAAGTGTCCTTTGATGCCACATGGCTCAGTGATAGAGCAAGCACACCATATACAAACTCTATAGTCCTCAACATAGTTGTCCCTGGTCCCATTCCTGACCTTGGACAACTGGCTGCATGTCTTCCCATTCTTCCTGTCCATTTAATGTTGAATCAAGACCAGTAGCGCCATAGAAATCTTTGAAAAGTGCCTTTTGATAAGAAAACTTACTCCACTCCAACTTCCAAATCAGTGTTTGAACAAAAAAATATGCTGGGAACATTGAATAACAAAGCCATTATATTAGTTTGCTATACCACTGCTATAAAGATTAATACATGCAATAACCACTCATAACTTGACAAATTTAGAATCTATTTATTCTATTTTTCTGCTAAATTATCATGTATAACGCTTTCACATGAGCCAGAATAACTGTTTTAAATAAAGATTGCGTTCTATATATTTTTTTATTTAATTATAAGGATTATCATGAAACGATAGTACTTATATTTAATGTTTCATAGTGAGATCTTCATAGTGGTGTGTGCCCACACTGACTGAGAAATCACAACAAAATTCAAAGGGGGGAAAAAAAATGCAATTTCACAAGGTCAGGCCCCTCCCAACAAAAGATATGTCTGCACTCTAAGAAAATTGTTCCTGTGTGTGTATGTGTGTGTTATGGCCACCAGAAGTGAACTCAGCTTTCATTTAAAGAGTTTTCATTGTGCTTCAGTGGCAGCGCTGTCATTACTCACCATTTCTTTGTGCATTCTACCATCAGCTCCTGATATGAAGCCACAAACTGGAATTTGGAGGCATGCTTCCCCACACGTTGCAGTCTCTTCCACACTGAGGCCATGATTCTATAGGAACTGATAGTTTCTATGAGGTTTTACAGCCCCTGGACTTCCTCAACAAAAAAAAAAATTTAAAATCACGCTAATGTTTATATGTCTCCAAACATGTCCAACCTGGATAGGCACATGTTCCACTGGAAACACGTGGGAAAAAAAAAAAAAAAAAAAAAAAAGGTTGAGGTTCAACGGTGAGTGATATTTACAAACTGCTGAATGAATCCAAATGTAAGCACCTGATGTCTCTGAGGTATTCCAGGTCTGATTTAAAGGTGGGAATGATCCTGAGAGGGAAAGAACTCCATAAATTCAAACGGCGTGATGAGTAATCCATTGGGTATGAATATCATGTTTCCATCAGATGATCTTCCTGCAAAAGAAAAAAACAAAACAAAAGGATGGGCTTTAGAGCCAAGGCAATTTGGTGTAATCTGGATGATTTCTACAATTCTCACAAAGAGAATTAAAGAAATGATTTCCTTCCCAGTTACAAAGATGCTTGGAGTGAGAATGACACTGCACATGTCACATTACACAAGCTTATCGACAACCAGCAGCGTAAAGCACTTCAATAGTAAGAATGTGTTTGAGAGGGCTCCAGAACTGCATGCCGGGGAGCTCTGTTGAGGGGGGGCTAAGTATTCACTGGCGCACTGAAACAACTTGGAGTGTTCAAATATGAATATATGTAACAAGGCAGTAAACAGAGACGCAATGACATCACTCTAAAACGAGTCGAGTTACATGACTTGTCCACGAACGCTACAGTGATGGACTCTATCCAAAACTGGGATTCGTGGAAACACTCTAGAGACATGTATGATATTTAATGGAATGTTTCTGAATCCAGGGAATAGTCTGAGCCGCTGCATTCCGCTAAGCAGGACCATTTAGGCTCCAGAGCCACTCAGTAAACACTCACCTTACATTGATATCCGACGCTTTTGAAGTACAGCTGAGCTTAGCGACGGAGATGGCGAGCTGTCTGCTACAGTCTAGCAGCCGGAGCAGAGCAGCCTTTGCTAATTATCTTACCAGCAACACAAGTCATAGTTTTAGCTAGCCCGCTCTAGCAACAACGGCTAGCTATATCACAACACGGCACGAGCGGAAACCGTTGCCTAACGGTTAAGACCTTTTACACCGCCGGTCAGCTCCGAGTCTCAGGACGGAGAAAGAACAGGCATTTGTCCGCGTATATCCCGCTACTACGCAGGGCAAAAGTATTCCGACTTCTTAGAGGAATTCCCACCGATAACTAGTGCCAATAGTTACCGATAGTTTGACTGACCTGCTTCTCTGGCAGCTGGTAAAGGGAGGAGAATTGCACGGAGATCTGAAGAAATTGTCGTCACAATAAAATTGCTTGTTGCAAGTTATTACTTATCTAATAACGAAACATTAGACATGCAGAAAAATATTTTAAATAATTAAATATATTTATAAATAAGTGACGGAATATATAGTTTTGTTTTTTTTTTCTTTGAATGTTATAACTACCAGGAAAAAGTTTTATTTTTGAAGTAAGATCATTCTACTTCCGGTGTGATCTTTCATACTTGACGCAGCGTCTCCCCATCATTTCGCCTACCTGGATGCCAGTGGCGCCACGAAAGAAGGGGCCGGTGGAGTTTGGAGCCACTCTTATGAATTGGAGCCCCCCAACTGTTATCGAAATGTGATTTTATTTATCTCCAGCTAACATTCCGGGTGAGAGGCAGGGTTCACCCTGGACAGGTCGCCAGTCTGTCGCAGGGCAACACAGAGACAGACAGGACAAACAGCTATGCACACACACACACACCCCCACCCACCCACCCCCACACACCTAGGAAGAATTTAGAAAGACTAATTAACCTGACAGTCATGTTTTTGGGGACAAATGTATTTCACCTGTCAAATAGATGTAATTTCTATTGAAGATTGTATTAAAACAAATATATTTGTGTTTCTGAGTATTGAATTGAAGTCCTATGTTTTGTGTTCAACACTTCATTTTGTGTCTGCTACCGTAAGTAAAAACAACACACTAGTTGAGATAGAATAGCTGATCTAAGCATTTTAAGTGAAGATGAGACTTCCATTTCCTGAATCGGTCTCATTAATAAGTGGGTATTAACCTTATGATTCTGCATGCTGGGAGGTTTTGTTTCCCATATTGGGAGGAAAGGGAACACTCCCCATCCATGGGAAATCAATACTCCTTCCTGTTTCTCCAAACACACACACACACACACACACACACACACCCACACACAGCACAGAACTTCCCTCAGCCACTCTCAACAACCACAGCCTTGTAAATGGAGAGCAAAAGAAGATGCATGTCTGAGGCCAGGACTGCTGAGGGAAATATAATATGAGTCAGATTCATTTAATCTCAAAAGAAGATTCAGGCGTAATAACAGGAAATGGATTTCTTATCCGTGTATTTGTTGCCTGAGGTAACAAGCATCATATGAGACGCTGGATTTCTGTTTCCTGTTTTTATTTATGATCACACTAAAAACTAAATGTGCAGTCATGTGAATACGTTAGCTCACAGTAAGACAGCCTGTGATTTTCTAACATATTTACACACACAGACACATAATGTCAGTTTTAACAGTAGTGGGAAAATTCAAGCAATCTAAAAAGATTAAAAAAGCTGAAGAACTTTTTCAATTTTCTGTAAAATTTACTAAAAAGGAAAAAAAACGGCTTAATGTAAGGAATAAATTAGGACACTTCAACATTTATCACCACTTAAAATGATCAAAATAGGCAGTTAAAGTGAAACTGAATGGCAATGTCTTCAGAAAGAGCAGTTTATTGGACTGGTAGGCGATTTTAAAAGGTTTCAACAGAACCTGTGTAAGGATTTGGTTTTCTCTGTGTTGATTTGAGTTTTTTCTGTGTTTATTTGGGGGTTTCTGTGTCTTTTGAGTCTCCATGTTGTCATGTCTACCCCTTGATTGTTCCAAGGTGTGTCTCCTTTCAGTGATTACCCCTTGTGTATTTAATGTCACCTGTGGGTCCTTGTCTAATGTGTAGTACCAGTCTGTCTTACTGTCCATTCGTTTACCAGTTGCTACCAGTGATGAGCCTTAGCCTTTCTCTCAGCCATGCTGCCTGGATTTTGGACTTTGAACATCTGACACTTCATTTAATTCTTCATTTATTCACTACAACCTGGGTCCGCTGCGTTCTGCCTCACCACTTCTGCCACAACTTATGACAACCTGAAGTCAGCTAACTCGGATGAGACATGGGTCATGAGCATGTGAGCATTTGCTCTGAAAAACCCCCAATTTATTTTAAATGTATATCACATATATAGCATTTCAATGTCTGCTCAGTCATTTTTGTTATCGTATTTTTAAATTATTTTAACAGGGTCAAGATTTGTCCCAAATACAGACAACC
The DNA here is from genome assembly GCA_903067065.1 of Brachyrhaphis terrabensis. Taxonomy (NCBI): domain Eukaryota; kingdom Metazoa; phylum Chordata; class Actinopteri; order Cyprinodontiformes; family Poeciliidae; genus Brachyrhaphis; species Brachyrhaphis terrabensis. The sequence continues at coordinate 86,562 of CAEGAG010039006.1, forward strand.
AAAATACACAGTAGCAATAACCCTATTAGTTACATTTTGTGGAATGTTAAGCACGATTATTGTGTTTGTAAGGAATTCAATGCTATTGTGTACCAGGTTTTGAGTGTTTGAGGCGAAACGCTCTTGACAGGAAGCTGTATTTCAGATCAGCCTTTATTCACACATGACTTTGCAAACAATTAAGCAGTTTAGGGTCAGAGCGGATTTGACAGCAGGGGCTCTGCTGGTCCTGCTGCTTCCCATTGCTAGTTTACATTTCAGCCCCGGCAGATTACAGGGAGACTCCCTCCGTGCATCATGGAATGCTTTGATGTGACAAATGACCCGGTGCTAAATGACGCTTTGTGTGTCTGCCCACATCTCAGCAAAGGCCTCATTTCAGAAGTAACGCCGGGGGGGGGTGAAAAGCCTGCCGATGTCCTTGATGGAGAAGAATGAGCATCTTATTAAAAGAAAGGGAGGCAAACATATTTTCTCTTTTATTTAGATGTTTAAATTCCTTTATTGGTAAGAAAAAGAGGCTCATACACACTCATCTTTATCAATTAGCGTTTTGTTTTATGTTGAAGTTCTCCCAATAATGTCTGTAGACATTAACCACATTTTCGCATTTCTAGAAAAAGTCTGAACAAATGTTGATCCCAAGTTGAAGCAAGAATCTCTGAGAGAACGTTGGACTTCGACTACAGTTAATGATTACTAGATCCCCCGTGTTCAAATCAGGTCATATGTTCTGTCATGAACTAGTCCAGTGAAACTTTCACAGTATTTTTTTTTGTCTTTGCCCCAGAATTTGGTTTTCTTTGACCAGAAATCAGCCCATGTTGAGAGTTCGCTTCTCACTTTTTACAGTGTTCCAAACACAAGCTTTTATGTATTTTAGTATAATTTTGTGCCATAGACCAATACATAAGGCTGTGCATAATTGTGATTTGAAAGAAGTAGGATGAAGAGCATCAAAAAGTATTCTGAAGAAAAAACTGCAGAACTACAAACTTTTCAGGTATGTCTCAACCAACTCTCCATTTTTAGACAGTTTTTTTGTTTGGTCTTTTATTTCGTAATAGTTCAAATTCATATTTAGGACTGTTGTAACTCCAGAACATGATTTAAACATGATTTAAGCCCAGTTTGCAGAGTCCAGCAAACTGGGGATAGATTGATGAAGACAGAGTGGCCAATCCAGTGGACGGGGTTGTTACTTGTAGAGTAGCTGTGGGTCTTCTCTTTAGGGTGTGTACAGTAATTAAAGCTTTTAAGCAACTGGGCAGTGTTTTAAAGTTTTGGGGTAAATTATTGATGTTAAAAAGCTCATGACCATCGACGAGGTTAGGAACGTAGATCAACCAGTAAATTGAGAGCTTTGCTTTTTGACTCAGTTCTCTCTTCACCATGACGGACCGGTATAGCACCCGCTTCACTGCAGACGCTGCGCCAATCCGTCTGTCGATCTCCCGCTCCCTTTTTTTTTTTACAATTATATGTTTGTCTATTGCATAAATCCCATTGAAATTTATTGAACTTTCTTGTTACATGACAAAATGTGCAAAAGTTTAACCGGTAGAAATCTGCACACAACAGAATACATTCAAAACTAAACACAGCTTCTTTGCAAAGGTGGTTTGAGTTTGTGGATCTTTCTGAGGGTGTAATTCTGCCAAGCGTGGTCTTGTGTTTTGCCAACTCTGAAATACAAGGAGAGATTCACACCTAACTTTTGTTTCGCGATCACACGCCTCTCTAGCTTTGTGGTCAGCCAACAAAAACACGTTTTCCAGGATGGAAGCCAGTCCTCTGAGCGTAGAGTCTCTTGACGCGTCGAGTTGGACCACTTGAAACAACCTGTTGACAAAGCACGGCCCTTTAGATAGAAGCCAAGCGAGCCTGAACCACTTCAGAGGGGCACAGATAGGCAGAAGCCTCACGCTTTTCACTAATGGGAGTAAAAGAAAGGACACGTTTAATTCATTCATTCAGATAGGTGGATTTTATTTGGATTTTATGACATAAAATACATCTATGTTTGTGGGCTTAATGTGAAAACATTGAAGAGGTTTGGATACTCGTGTAAGACATGTTGTATTTTGGATACAATGTCTGTCTCAAGGAGCAACTGACTGTAATTTCTCAAAACCAGATTGTTGTTTTTTGCTCCTTCAACTATCTCAGCTCGTCTCCACGTGGAAAAATGACCGATATGGTTGTAGTTGCCAGATAAAAGTCTCTCGGTTTGAAGTTCCTGACTCATGGTGGAGTGTTTGATTCCTATCTGTTACAGGAAACCTCCATGTTTTCAGACGCATGACTGTATTCAAAGATCAATGAAGGCAGAGGCAAATTCCTCTTAGATTTAAGCGTTAATGCCACGGCTCTGTCAAATATGGCCGTGATTCACAGCCAGTCAATGGACAAGAGTCACCAAACTATTTCAGTTTCTAACATTTCTACTAGCTTGATCATGGAAAGATGACTCTCTTCCTGGTTTAACGTGACTTTAATTTCGGACTGAACTGATAACAGCTAAGTTGAGTGGAAGTGGTTTAAAAACAAAACTGATTCCAGATAGAGCTGCAAAAAGGACAATTTTTTAAGTCAACTTATTTGGAAAAATACAGAACAATAAATAGACTATAATAAAGTGTGAAGCATTTCAAACCTCTTAATTAGTGACTGAAAACGTGAGACAAAGGAGATGTTTAGGCTGTTTCCAGGATTGTTCTGCTTGGTGCCTTTAAAAGTCAGCATTGGACATATCTACTGTTTTTCTTTGCTAGCTAAGACATGTAGTAGCAAGAAAAGTAAATCATCCATTTTCACTCAACTTGGCTGTTATCAGATCAGCCTGAAATTAAAGTCGCATTAAACCAGGGCAGAGCCTTCACTGTACACAGACTCCTCCATGATCCTAAGTTTCAAGAGTCTCTTCCCCTTTTACGGTGGCTGGGTGTTGATTACATATCGTCTGCTAGCTGCTGATAATGAAAACCAATACCTAACATTCCCACTGCTTGATGACAGTAAGAACGGCACAGGGGCTGGGTGACAGAGTGGACGGCTATGCTTTATAACAGTTACAAAATAAATGTTTACTCAAGCTTTCGCAGATTAAAATCCCATCATCTGCTGAGAGTGGCTGGCCTGAATGTCTTTGACTGAAGCTACATTAAAAAGGTTCAGTGTCTATATTTTGTATCCCATATGCGGAGAAAAGAGGACAAGAGCTCCGCAATCGTTTGTAATAAAGATAAAGCACAGTCCTCTATATCTGAAGTAAATGTCTCACTAAATAAAGGTTATTTTCAGATCAATATTGCAATGAAGCATACATGAGAAAGGCGTACAATTAAGACACTCTACAATTTCACCTTGAGAAAAAAATCACTGACCCTACAATGAAAAAATATTTTAAAAATAATCTGCTTCTTAAAACAGTTCCTTGAGGAACTCCGGATGTAAAACTGGATAAATGTGTTTTGGAGATGCAAGTTTCATAAAGAAGTGTTGTAAATAATTAAAAATAAGACCCTTATGGCGGGGAGTATTGAGGTTGTGTAGAGCACTTATGAGGAATCAGTATTTTATCTTCAGTAGAGAGAACTTAAAGTGGTTTTACTTTGGGGCAAAAGTCTTTCAGGCAGTAACAGCTGCTGAGGGGCAGGTAACAACCTAGGGTAGATTTTTATAATCTGAAATATCTGAGACTCTGTTTGATTGTCACTTTTGTGCACGTCTTCTGATGATGTTACTTCTTTTTCCACTATCTGCAATTCCCATCTATTTTCAAAATACTGCAGGGAGGAGGAGCCCTGAGGAACTCCAGATTAAAAAGCAACTTAGGTCAGAGTTTTTATTTTTTCATAGGCTGAAAATCAAACATTCATTGCAAAAAAGGGACCCTGTTTGAATTTTTTTATTTTAATTTTTATTTTAATCCAGTCTGGACTTTGTTAACTTCCCTGCAGAGGAAGTTAAGAGAGCGAGGAAGAGAACTGGACAGGTAGCACAAAATCAGCTCACCGTTACAGGATCATTAGTTGTATCATCTGGATGAATGTGGAGCAGACCGGTCCTCTGTGACTCCACCCTCACTCCCATTCACAGGCCCTGAATACAGCCTGTATGAGTCCCTGGATGGTTGTTTTGGGCCTATTTCAAGGCCCTTCGTTCTGTTCATTGACCAGCAGAATGGTTTCCTTGTGAGCTCTGGCAAATTAGACACTTCCTCCTTCCCTCCTACAATAGCCTGTTAATTAACAGAGCAGTGGCTGGATGAAGTCAGTAAAGTGTTCTCATCCAGAAGTAATTAAGCAACACCTTAGAGCTCGTTTGGTGTATAGATATTGATCGTCGTTTCTCTTTAGTGTTTGTCAGTGGATTTTTTTATTGTGTCACATAAAGCCACAATCTGATGCATGGTTTCAGCTGCCACTTTGATCACTTTGCTTTGAGGTTCTGCTCCGCTCAACTTCTGCCTAAGCCCGTCCACGTCCTCATGTTGCTTGCTGAGATGATTTTAATTCATTTAGGATCCACGTTTAGCTGCAGCAATGCTACTGCTGTTCTTAGACTGGTCTGCAGATCACTTCATCTTAGAAACTAAATTAAAACAAAACAATATCAACATGGTAGACATGGTAGAGTGCATGCAATTTTAAGTTAAGCAGATAATTAACTCTACTGTAATATATTCAGAAGCTTACATTGTCTGCAGTTTACTGAAATATTATCGGTTTAATTATCTGTTCTTAAAATTTCTTTTTAACTATCATTAAATGTATAAATAACAACTATCAATATATATAACATCAGCTGGCGTTAAATTCCAGAGTTGCATACCAATTTATACCAAATGGAAAAAGTTAAAACAACTCAGTTTTAACTTTTGGTAAAGTGATTTTATTTTAAATAGCTTAGGATACTGCGACGGACTGGCGACCTGTCCAGCGTGACCCCGCCTCTCGCCCCAAAAGTTAGCTGGAGATAGGCACCAGCACCTCCAGACCCAACTAGGGACAAGGGTGTTAGAAAATGAATGGATGGATGCTTCTGGTAATTTTGACTAAACGGTATATTTTGAAATAAAATCAGTCATCATGAGTAAGGTAGTATTAACCCTATGTGGGTGAGAAGAGTTGTTAAAAATCCTATTATTTTAGAAAAATATCACTTGGAGGCAGGGATGCGTTATGTAATTTTCACAAAAAATATGTTGTTTGAGACAGTAAATCTATGAGAAAAAAAAATCTCCTCCACCTCCTAACAGTGCTACTATTTCCGTCTGAAGAAATGCACCGCTCGCCGTCGGGGCGGGTTGGCCCTCCTGGATCTGATTGGTTATGTCTGAGGGAGCAGTGTATTTGTCCAGATGACAGCAGGACCATGTCTTATGTTATAACGTCATGACATAATGATAATTTAGAAAAATAAGCAAAAAAGAAATATATTTCTTTCTTAAATAAAAGTTGCACAGTGCAGCTTTTTTGTAAAAAAAAATAAAAAATTGCAGTACTTTTGAAAATACGTGGGTATTCAAAAGTACTGTTTTCCAATGTCATTAAACTACTGTAACTCTCTGAAATCTGGCATGTAGAACCATTCTGCTACAAAATGTCTATACCTCTCATAAAAACATTTGAAAAATAATGTCACTAGACTGGCCCCTGTACTGGAGAGCGAGGATGAAGTATTTCCAAATCCATCCAAGGTGTAAATTTGTGAGTCAGGTTACATGAGCAGTGGCTGTGATTGGTTCTCCTTCTTGTGAGGAGGACAAGAAGGTTCAGCAATGTAATTTCAAGTACATTGCTGAAAGGTAATTGTGACCAATTACCTTTCAGCAATGGTGCATGACAAAACTATCCCTAAAAGGAAAGAGTAATGACAAGCTTCCTGGAAATGTAGTGGAGTCAATTTTTGACTTTGAAAATGTAGGGGAGTGAAAGTCAAGTGAAGTAGAGATACTCAAAATATGTACTTAAGATACTGACCACTACTGACTATTATGTGTCTGCAGACACCCTCAGCACAGTAGACACTGAGATTCAACCAAATTGAAAAAAATAATAATAAAAAAAAACAGTAAACGCCCCAATACTTACAAAGTTTGTCTGCTGATTATTTTTAATAAGCAGTGCTTAATCATTCATATTTAAAGATGCCAGTGGCTGCATGTAGTGATTGTCCTGCCGTTGTCCCCTTTGTTTGCAATTTTTCTGGGAGTGTAGCGTGGACTGTCCATGTGAGCAGCAAACATTCTGCTGATTTGACTTAGTCTGCTCACTAAGTCAAAAATAAAGAAAATAGTGTCCCAATAAAAGCTTAGAAATCACATGATTATAGCCTAAATTTAGCTCATTGTGTCCTCTGTAGGGTTCGGAGAAAAAACCTAACACGTTGTTATTCCCTCAGAAAGAGAAAGAAACGGAGGAATTTGTGAATCAATTTGTCTAACTTTCCTCCCAAACAAGGAAAATTGGACAAATACATTTTTCACTGAAAAGGATCATCATTTACTCCAGGCTGTGAGCTCAGTCTCTGGGTGGCAGATAGCAGGCAGCGATGGATCAGCTTCAGCCGGGGAAGAGAGAAAACAAACATTTCACCCCAGAATCCTCTTTTCCCCTCGTTTCACCAGGAGTTGTGCAACGTGACAGTTGTGCTACGAGTGTCAAGATTTGAAGCTGTCAGATGATTCGGTTTCATTTGTTTTCCTACAAGCAGTTTGACAAAACACCCAACCAGAAAATGTACAATTTCCATCTTATCTGTCTTTAATAACTAGAAAGTAGTTACTGTTACAATAAGTTTGTCTGTTCATGTTAAATATTCACAGTGCTACTTTGTACAGATACTTAAAGGGTTAAAGAACTATGTGTAATTCAGTTCAGTATAGATTTTACAGGCATTCACAGGTATTTGGTGAGGAGATGTTACAATGTTAAAGGTTAAAATAAGTTATCTTCTCCAGAGTAGATAGCTATCTTGTCTTCGTTTGATATAAATCCAGATTAGTTGATTCCAGAGGCTAAAGCTAACAGCTAGCCCTTGACCCGGTGGGACCAAAATGGGCTTCCACTATTGTAAAAAAACAAAACAAAAAACAACAACTTCCCATCTCAAAAATATTGTGATGATCTATGCTGGCGCTATTTAATAAACTTTTAAACCATTGTCACATTTGCATTGTTACATTAACTGTTAATAAACTGCTTTGGTCTTTGTTGAACAATTCCTGAGTTTGACTCCTCTGGATTTATCCCAAATGGAAACGAATGTTAGTTTGAAACGACTGTAGGTGATTGCTTAAACCTTTCAACAGACTTATTTAAGAAATCCGGAACTATTCCTTTAAAACGTAAAAAAAATACATGAAAGGGATTTTGGTTACCAACTGGTCATCTGCTCTATATGTTGCATGTAGCATTTGTGCTAGCATGTAATTCAGATTTATCTAAGGTAGCATTTTTTAACAACATCTCAAACTGTTTTGCAAAACCTGCAGATTTCTAACATTTCAAGAAACATTTGAAGAAATAGTTCTGCTCTGAAGCTTTGTACTCGGTTCTACTTTTCCATTCCGGCTACCTAAGCCCGTGAGTCAATGCAGAAATCAACAGATGCAGCAAAAATCCCCTTTAAACGCAATAAAAAGCCCATATGAAGTGAGCAGGAAGAGAATAATACGCACATAAAGGAACGATAAAGGCGGTAAACAGGGAGATGTGAGCAGCGGGACGCCCCGTGTTCTCGCTGGTCGACCTCTAGCATGCAGAGAGTCCAAGCTAGAGATCCTCTTATTGGTTGCAGGTGTAATAACATGAACTGATCCAGGGCCTCAGTTTGGCCTTCAGTGGTTCACAGAGAGAATGTTTCTACACCCCACAGCAAACCCTCATTCCTTTGGAAAACAGCAGCTCAGAAGTGATTTATAGAGTCTGTTTTCACACAGCTCAGCTTGTAAAATATCCCGTATTAACTTACTTACTTACTTACAGCCGTTTCTTTCTGGGAGGAGAGCAGTTCAGATATAACCCACAACCTCCTGTTCCTGCGATGCAGGCGTGGGATGATGTCTTATGTGATAAAGAGGCAGTAGAGTCCAACAGGAGATCTTAACCCTTTGAATGTGTCAGCAAACAATGTCACTTAAAGTTTCCCTTAAGTTTTATGCTACTGAGACAAATGCAGCAGAAATGTTGCTGAGAAATAAGTTTCACCAGGGCTGTCATTGTCTTCAGCATCACTTTAGGTGTTGATGATTCATTGAAGCCAATGCCATTTGAAAACCCTGCAACCGGAAAATGAATGAAATAATCAAATAAATAAATAAAAACAAACATCCAGCAGGGACAAAGTCACCCAGGCGGAATGTGAACCAGATGCTAGTCGACTCCGGGTCGCTGCATGCACTTTGCGTGGATTCCAAAGCCACAGAGAAACAGATGTTATGAGTTAATTTGATATAATTATAGCAATGAGTTTGGTCAGAGTCGTCCCACAATCAACACATTTAAGGCTGAGGAGTCACAGATCACCATGACGCTGAGTAATATGTGCTTCTTGTGGTTAATTCCTGAATAATTGCTCGAGGATTTTTACGTTGCTGCTGTGAAGGCAGACTTTCTCGTCCTTTTCTTGATCTCAATGCTCCTCACAGCTTTGGAAAAAAACAAGTAACATAAAATTTTGGGGAAAAAAAAAAAAAATTTGAATATGACTGTGTAGCAGTGAGAAGAGACATCCTTGAAATTGCTCAAAATGTGCTGAAGAGGGAGTATGTCAATCAGAAATCAGAACCCTGAGCTCCACTTAGTGTTGATCTAAATGAATACATACAAATACCCAACAACTGTTTTTTTAAAGTTATTTTTACTGCCTTCAGGGGAGCCAAGCTTTAATTAGGGGGTTAAAGACTCCACTCCTCCCTCTAAATCACACCTAGAGCTCAGATGTACAAACAAGTGCAGACTAAAAATGTCAGCTATCTTGCTAAGACAAAAATAGCTAAGACACTAATACGTTGTCTTAGTGATTACTTAAAGCTATTTGCCCACTAAAACTTGTTCTGAACCTTTGACCTTTTTTTTTTTTTTTTTTTTTAAATTAGGACCTTCAAACATGTCATTTAATAATTTCTTTCTCTCTACATTAAAAGAAAACTTTGAGATGCTCCGTATGTAATTTAAATACCGTTTTAGGCCAAACATATTTTCATTTTAATCATTCACTCGTTCACTTTCCTGAGCACAGGACAGACAAATGTTTTGATTGTTGATTCCATGTTGCATGACTTTGTGTTTTTGTGTTTGTTATGACGTAAAGCACTTTGAAATGCCTCGCTGCTGAAATGTGCTCTACAGATAAAATTTGATATGAAATGAATAAAACATTCATTTTTTTAAATTTCAGGGAGGTTTAGCCGTCGTGTTGCTCGAAGAACGAGGCTACAGAGTCTAATGGTTGTGTTTTGGGTTGAAGGAATCTTTAACCAGATTGAACGTACAGTGGGATGAACTCCCTGGGAACTGAGAGACCCTCTCAAACAAAAAATAAATAAATAAATAAAAAAAAAATTCCAGTAAGTTTAAAAGCGTGTTCGCAAAGTTCCACAGCCAAGAACCACAACAACCACATTTGGTCGTGTGAGAAAACGTTCGGGACACGGATCATTACCTTCAGCTGAGCTCTAAACGAGGCTAAAAAAAGCTGCAGAGCAACATTTCCCTCTTTTCCTCACATCATTTACTGCTACACTTCACGTTTGACCTACAACCCGCAGCCACACAGACCTCTTCTCCGTACTTTGCGGCCCTAATCCATCACTCGGGGTGCAGCAAACGACAGAGCACAGCAACGCAATTATGTTGGGCAAACTGCGGCCTGCCGGGCAACTCAGCCTGAGTAATTTGATTCATTACTTTCCTAAACAGACTGATGAGCTGTAAGTGAATTTAAAGCACAAACAAAGCTGCCTCAGAGCTCCTGGGCTAAAAGGCTTTCACAAGAAGGCAGACGCAACAGAGGCAAAGAAAGAAAGTTGTTTTTCTTCCTGTTCCTTTTAATTTCATACAGTGTTTAGGACCGCAAGCATCCAGGGGCTTACGAGAACCCGAATGATCTTTTAATGCAAACTTCTCTAATGACAGCAGGCATTTTCAAAGTAAGAGTGATCCAAATCCTGTCCTTGTTGCTTATAGAACACTAAAAAATATGTTCAACCAAGCCCTCTGTTCAAAAATAAATAAAAACAAATAAGGTAAACAGGCAGAAGTCATTTTAAACAGTGGATAAATAATGACTTTCATTCCTTCCCTACAGAAAAAATTTGAATACAGTGAATGCTTGTCTGCTCAAGGAACATAACTTCATATTTGCTGATTAAAAAGAAAAATGTAGGGGATATTTAAAGTATTAAAATGCAGCTTGTAAAGCTGAGCTACATGACATGCTATTTGGCGATGTTTGCAAACCAGCCAATGGAGGACCGCCATTTGTTACGCTTTGTGTTGATTGGTTGAAAGCAAAGACGAGGAAACCGGAACAACTGCCATGACAGTTTCCACTGTGGATTAAAATGCATATTGGTGTTGACACGCGTGTGACTCTAACACCTTACTCAGAAAAATTTGGTTTTCTGTGTCTGAAAAATGTAGTTGATGTACAACAGCAGTTTGTCTTTGAAGCATCAGTTTATAAGCCGACTTCTCAAAATGCTATTTTTTTTTAGGTTTTAATTTCAGTGGATTAACAAACTGGATTAACTAATCTTAAACCATCAAGTTAAGTTAAGCACATTTTTATACAACTTCTTTTATTAATCATCGTAATTTTAGAATCGACAGAATCAAGTGATTCTGGATCTTTGATAGACAAATATGACGAGTTGGGACTGTTTCTGGTATTCAGTTTTAAACCAGCAGCTCCGTTTCTGGGAACGGAGGGAAAACTGTTTTGCTGCTACTTTGGATCTGACCCAGTCATGGGATAATTCACCACAGCCGGCCCAAGACCAGCTGAGTGGGAAATGAAAGAAGGAAGACGAATGAAGGGGACAATAAACAGAGTACAAATGCTTTCTATTTTTCTATAATAATAAAAAAAAGAGACTAAGATGAGAGAATAACAAGTACACATCCTAGTTGTTGAAGTATGAAAAGCAGCTGCAGTAAAGACCAAGAGATTCAGAGCCTGTGTTGCACCAGCTGCTATTTTTATGCATGATAACAAGAAGCTATAAACTCTGCTGTCCATATTACTGCACACTGCAGTTTTTTTTAGTTTTTTTTTATGCTGACTGCACAATGTGTGCGCTGTGTTGTGAATTGGTCCTTTTTATTATTTTCTTTCTATTTTTAACTGTTTGATTCATGGACCTGCTGCAAATCTCTTTCCTGTCGGGTCCAACAAAACGACCATTAACACAATCACAGGAGGCTTTGTGGGAAGGTTTAAGCAGATGTTTGCAGAAATGTTTTTTTTTTTTAAGTGAAAAAATCCCCCAATAAATCAGGGGCAAAACACGGTTCTTCTTCTGTGATTTAAAGAGAAAAAGGAAACACGCTTAAGCTGGAACGCTGTATAAAATATGAGAAAAACCCGCCAGTGATTTTCATATGGTAGAAACGTGAAGAACAGCAGCCGTTGTGCTGCGTTTGAAGAAATGTGGATTGACGTCAAACGTGTTTCATCATTGAAATTGATGTGGATATACTTGGGCATGTTGCCAGAGGGTGATATACCTCGGACCTGCTTCTTATTTAAAGATTTATTAGAAAATAACTCAACTCAGTTTATTGATATATAAACAATTTCCAACTCATTGTGTCTCAAGGCGCCTTGTCTGTCCTGTCATACTGACGTTCTGACTGATCCTAGCTATCAAGCTGTGCATCAAATTCAGTTTGCTATTCAAATAGTCGAGCAGATTGCATCGAATCGTTGACTTGCAGCGTTCGCTCCTGAGCATGCGCGTAGACAGCGGAAAAGAAAACTCCCCTTTAACAGGAAGAAAGCTTGAACAGAACCAGAGCGGCCATCTGGGCACTTGAGCAGACGGAGTGAGTAATGTGACCGAGAAGCACAAGCAGTGTGTTGTCTGAAAAGTAAAAGGTTTTCCACCAATTCGTTTTTTCCTCTTTCCTCCTTTTCCACTCCGTCTACCCCTGGGGTTGGCTGTTTTTCGCCTCCTCTGTTTTTCCTCCAGCTCATTTTTCCCCTCGGTGCTGGTGCCCCCCTCTGATCCGTCTGTGTTTTTCTACCCTCGCCTCCACATTTCTGCTCTCCCAGAAGAATGTAAAGAATCGGAGCGCAGATTCCTCCCCAGAAAGCCTCGAGTGGAAAAGCTGCAAACTTTGTTTCCGTGAAAACCAAAGTGTACTGCAGCTGCATCACTCAGAGCGTCTGGTAGCAGGATGGATGTTTGGGTTGACGTCGCCGCGTCCAGTCATGAAGTGTCTGTTTATTAGTAAAGTTCTTTATTAAACGCAGTTGAAACATCTGGTAAGTTTTTGTGGTTCTTACTGAGAGATAAGAAATTATGAAGCAGTCAAATATCCATCCTAATGGCAGCAGTTTTGCTCCGATTATCTCCAAGATGTCTGCAGAAATTGCAAAAACCATAAATTGTTTACTAGCTTCTCAAGCTGGGTGGCCACATTTAAATAAGATCACATTAAAATTGTTTTGATTTCTCTTTCTCTTTCTTTTTTTGGTGATATAGCTGTAAAAGTTTGGGTCATGCATCTTTTATGACTATTCATACCACCCAAACAGTTTTGCTCTTTGCCTCATAACCACCAAATAATTGCTGTTTTCAGGGCGATGTCTTTTTTTGTGTGGGATTTACATGTTTCACGACATCTAAAGCATGTTTAATGTGCCTCTGCATGGTTTATGGCACTGTTTTCCTTCCATGTCCAAATCATGCTCTGCTTTTTAATTGGACTATCATATGAAATCCCAATAAACCCATTGGAGCTTGTGATGTAACATGGCCTGTCATGGTAACAAATTGTGCTAGACGATAAATTGTCCCAGAAGTTATCGCGATAAACGATAATATTGTTTTGAGACCATTTTCTAGTAATGGCACAAGAATGCAAGAACGCATTCTCAAGGATCAATAACCTTTACATTCTAATGAACCTTTAAAGACTGGAACTAGAAGACATTTTAAATAAATAAAGAAAACAGCTGAAACAACAAAGAAAATTATTTATGAAGTATCTGTATACAAATGTATCTTTCAAAAAAGGGGCTAGTTGAGACCAAAACAACCAGACCAGAAACTTTTATCACTCAGGTTTTGGTTAAAAAAAAGAAAAAAGAGAGAGATAAAAGAGAAAAACGATAAATCAAGCAAATGAAAATGATTCAGTTTCTTTTAATTTATCATGTGGTTAACAGATTTATTGTTTATTGTGACAGGCCTAGATGTAACATGGCAAAAGATAAAAAGATTCAAAGAACGTTGCTACTCTTGGACGGCAAAAAGATTCAAAGAATGTTACTACTCTTGGACGGCAGCGTAAAAACATCGTTTGTAGGGAGCACAGACACCAAACCCTCTGCTTTTCAGTTTATCAATGTAGGGATTTCCTCATGTTTGGCCTGCTAATGTCACTTGTTAAGCTGATGACAGATTTGTTTGTACTCTAGTCATATAACTCATGCTGGTTTGATCTCAACATCAAACAAACTCTTCATTCACTTCCTTCTCTCTGAACATGTTCGACATCATTTTCCACATCTATAAAACAGAGGCTGTGTTTTACCGTCTGCCATCAACCTTCCATGGACAGCAGGGAAAATGACCCTCGTATGGTTGAATGTGAAGAAAAAAGAACCAACAGCCCTGTCCTCAGATGTACTGGGGTCAGAAATGTTCTTGTCTAAATTTATTCTAGGGGTTCAACAGGATGTCATGGCAGGACGTGAGACACAAGGTGCTGAAATCTTTCTGAGGATAAATCTCAGCCAACAGGATGCAACTCATAAGTCCAAACGGAGGAAGAGGAAAACGGAAAAATAAAAAATATATAGGATTAGCTCACTTTCTGTACTAGATAATTTGCTGAAGCAGCCTCACGTTTGAAACAAGAGGGATGATATTTTACCATTTTAAACTAATTCAAAGTCTTCATGAAACAAAGAAAAATATAATGACACATACAAGGATCTTTAGTTATTTGGCAGCGTCTCTGACAGGGCACATCGAGATCTTTGAAAAAGAAAAATCAAACTTCATCTCAATTGAAACGGCTCTCCCTAAAAAGAAAAATCTAACTTTTGGATCTCTATCTGAGGTACTCCCACTCTGGATATCCCTGTTTTTCATTCCCATGCCTTAGGGATACGGTTGTCCTGCCAACAGTTTCCTCTTTCCCTTATCCCCACGTGTGAAAGAGGATACACACAAAAACGAAGCCTCAGCGGATGCCTGACTAAAACTCAGATGTAGTCTGTATTTATTGGAAAGGCTACAAAACATTGACAGTTTTTAATAATAAATTTGGAAATCTAAGAATACAAAAAAAAATAATAATAAACCTGTTCTTTTCCCTACTCTTTTATTTGGATTACTGTGTATTTACTCTATTAAAATGAGTAAATACACCAGTCCCTTGTCTGTTCTGATTAGATCTGTTGCTGGCAGAGTGACCGATGGTCATCCCTCTGGTGTCCGGGTTTATCCAAAAGCTCCAGAGTGGAGAATTAACATGTTTATCACTTCAACTAAACACAGACCGAACCAGACCCCACATCCTGTTTGAAGGCTGTGATTATGATCTTTATTTGAATTTCTAACGACAAGCTGCATTTAAAAGACACAGACTCCGTAAGGAGGAAAGGGCGCCAACAAAAATCACCAGCCATTTTTCAACAATTCTTTGAACAATGCTGCCCTCTGCTGGCAGAGAGTTGCCATCACAATATTTATTTATTTTTTTAAAAATGGCTTTATTGCTACAATTAGAACAAAATGCGTTCGTGTTCTCATAAACAACGCAATAAACCCAGAAACAATACAAATCTACAAAATTATTTAAAAAATATTTTTAGAAGTTAAAGATTTGCTGTATTGATGAAGCATGTTGGAGCTTTGTTACTGTGCCTATAAAATTATTATATTATATTCAGTCATTTGATGCTCTTTACAAATCCGTCCTGATCAACAAAATTCTGCTATTTTGACAATTTTTTTAATTTTACTAAGAAATATTTTAATAAACATCAACATGACATGCAACATAAAATAAGTGATTGCACAAGTATCCAGTCCTTCAAAGTCAGTATTTAGATGCACTTTTAGCTACAATCACAGCATGTAGTTATCCAGAGTGGATATGTCTCAGTCACATCTGGAGACTGCAATTTGATCCCATTCTGCTGAAGTCCTGCTAAAACTTTTTCTGTGGGATTGAGGGCTTTGACTAACCTTACCCCTAACCCCAGAACATCTTTGTTTCCACTTCTATCTAGTTTCACTTGGGTTATTGTCTTGCTGGACATTAAGAGTTCTCTGGACCTGTAGTTGTCTATATTTTTTCTCCATGTTAGTTTTTTTTTTGGTCATTTTGTAGAAGTCAGACTATATAGCGGTACTCAGGAAACCTCTACTCTACACCCTAAAATATGTTTGAAACAGATTGGCTTTAATGTTAGGCTAGTTAAGACTCCACTTCTCAGTCTCTTTATTTCACAACGAACACAAACTGTCAAAAGTTTAACTTATGGCAGATTTTTGGACAGGCCTTAAATATGGAACCAAGAAAATGGAAAGAAAGGGAGAGACGAGAGAAACGAGAAAAACTGAGTAGAATAAAGAAGAGCGCAATGGATGAAAGATGAGCGAGGAATGAAGAAAGGAAGGAGACATAAGTGAATGAGCAAAAGAAAAAGTATGAAAGGAATGAGGAAAGGAACCACAAGGAAGAAATGAGAACACAGGAAGCAGGGTCACAAAGAAGGAAGAAAGGAGAAAAAGCTGGAATAAAAACAAGTAAGGATGAGAGAAAGGGGGGAAACAGAATTGAAGGTTGAGTAAAAGAAAAAGAAAAGGAAGTCTCAAAATACAAATAAATCCTGTACTTTTCCAGCCTGCCAAAGAATCTGGTACAGAGCAAGTGGGACAGTTTGGAAGCACTTGGCAAAGAACCGAATTATTGAAGTGTTATTAAAGTTTTGCTATAAAGCAGAAGATCATTTACTATTTAGGAAGCTTTCATAGGTTTTATATTCACAATTAATTTTTTTAAAATAACAGATCACCATACAAAAAATATCTTTATTGAAAATTAAATAATTTGCTTAAAACAAGCTTAATTAACATCACTGAAGAACATCCACATACATACAGTACAAGTAAACCTAGTTTGGTGATCATTTTGGACTCCTGTGCGGTTTTGACTGTGTGACAAGTAAAAAACATTTGGGTTTTAGAAAAGCAAGTATGATATGAAAACTCTTTAGTTTGGAAACATTCAAGTGGATTATCTGAGGCGAGTCTGAGGAAAAGGAAAGAGGGCAACATAAGGTAAAAGCAAGATGTAATCTAACTAGAGAGCGTGTGAGAAAAAAAAAACAAAAAAAAAAAACACAGAACATAATCACAAAGAAATTTGCTAAAATGTAGGAATAGGACACCAAGGAAACATGTCAAGTAGCCACCAACTGTGTGCAGAGAGAATTTAACCAATTACTGATAAAAAAAACCCCGATTAGAAATGTGCTTTTACTTGTATTCAAACTATTTTTAAAGTATGAATTGAGTGGCTGTTGATTCTTTAGCTCGTTTTAGTGTTGTTTTAATATTTTAAAGAAGACAGAGACAATCACAGGTGACTGCTGTGTGGGGATTCTAAGAAGCAACAGAATAAATATGGACTGTGATGGTAAAAACAAAACCAGTTCTAATCTAGAGACACCAGTTTGCATACAAAGCATTGACAAGCCAGAGTTTGTCACCCTGACCAGCAGGGGGAGCTTCTTTAACGGAAAATAATGTGAGGTTTGAAAAGATAGGATCAGCTTCAGACTAAAAACAACATTTCAGAAATTTTCTATCAGAATCTTAGAGAAAAACACTTGTATCTGCATTAACATGTTGTGCACAGTGCATTTCTTCTACTTTCTATTTAGCTGTAATGAACATTATCAAGACAAAATGCAGCATTCCTAAAAAAAAAAAAAAAAAAAAAAAAAAAAAAAAAAAAAAAAAAAAAAAAAAAAAAAAAAAAAAAAAAAACAAAAAAAAAAAAAAAAAAAAAAAAAAAAAAAAAAAAAAAAAAAAAAAAAAAAAAAAAAAAAAAAAAAAAAAAAAAAAGTTAAGCAGGAAAAAGCACCAACTCTAAAGCTGATAAGTTTCCTCCTAAAATGAATCTAGACCATTTTAGAAAAAAGAAGAAAAAAATAAATAAAAAATCCACCGGTAAACATTTCAGCATCAGCTTCATGATGGGATGGAAACATAACCATCTTTGTCAGACATTCTGGTGGAAGGTTTAGCACTGATTATCGACTCATTATAAATAAAAACCTGATCTCCAATAAAATTCACATCCAGGTTGTTTTTAACCCTTGGATTTCTCCAGCTCCCCTTACTTTCTGCCGAGAGAAACAGAACTAGGCCACCATTTTATCCAGAGACCAAGTCTGCTGTAACACAACATCTACAAAAAAACAAAAAAAAAAAAAAAAAAAAAACACGTGAAAGCAAAGCATCTCCATTACAGACCATGTGAAACATCTATGGATTTCTGTAACAACTCTTTCTGATCAGATAAGGGACTCCTTTAAAAGACATACTAAAAAAAGTCATGCTGAAGCTCTGCTTGGAGTGTCACATGTAAATACTTCAGGGAGGATGATGGGAATAGCAGCACAGTTTAAGCTTCAAGGAAATGATAAGAATAAAAAAACTACAAAGTGTTTCCCGGGATCGTCTTTTCTAGCCGGTGAACTCGGCTGTTTGGTGCTTTTTCCACCGATACTTCCTATAACTTTCTCCACATTAATACAGCATTGAGACCCTTCATTGTGGAGTTGACAGTGTTTAAGCAGTATAAGGCCTTTGTAAATAGCTGACATAAATATCCATTTTTGAAGACATTCACTTTGAAAGAAGCTAAGCTAGCAGAATTAGCTTGAGGAAGTCAAAATATTTTACTCTCCCACAACTTTATGTAGTACTTAAACTACATAAAGCTGCCAACTTTTAAGTCATGACCCTGTTCAAGATAAACCCCCCCATCCCCAAAGCATGTCACTTTTTGGGGCCAAACCGAGCCAGCTGGGTCCCTTCGGTCTGATCACTGGCAGGTGAGGTCAGGTCGGTTGAGCCAGGACCAGATCTGAATCATCTCCTGCGGTGTCCTGGGGTGAACCAGCATCAGGCTCTTGTACGCGCATGGGTTCGACCGGTACTTCTCCTCTATGTTAAAGGTCCGGAATCCTTTGTGCTTGTCCGGCGCGAGCCCCAGCTTCCGGAGGCACATCCCAGTGTAGACATCATCGATGGGGTAGAGTGCCACGTGCTGCGAGATGTTATGCAGGCGGGCGGCAAGGTCTCCGGAGTATAGGTAGCCCCCTCCTCCTGCATATGGCGGGTACGTTCCGGTGTACATGCTCTCTGGGATGAAGTACTTGACCTTCTTGTCCCGGTGGGGCCCCGCATTGGTGATCACGTCACCCACAAACAGATCCCTGGCTTTGGGCCCTGACAGGCCCTTGAGAAAGTTCAGGATACGGTAGGTGTTGACAAAGACGTCGTCGTCACCCTTGAAGATGTAGCGGGCGCCAGGGCAACGGGTCTGGATCCACTCCAAGAAGAGGAGCTCCTTGACCGTCAGGTTAAAGAAGGAGTCTCTAAAGTCCCACTGCACTATGTCTTTGTGTCGTCGGCTCTCGTACTGCAGCATCTCGGACAGATCTGGGTGGTGGTCCACAGCTGTGGCGTTCCCCAGAAGGAAGACAGTGACCACCGTCATGTTGGCGACGATGCCTGCCGAGCCCCAGGATTGGCGGATGGCCTGGCGTCGGTCAAAGTGCGGTGCCAGGGACTTGATGGCGAGGAGCAGGAAAGGGGGGTCGTTACAGATGTCAGACTGGTCCATGAGGATGGGGTAGGACCGGCAGCGCATGTAGAGCAGAAAGTCTTTGAAGCGGTTCGGTAAAGAGTTGTAGTCTTTAACCTGAGTTCTGACCCCAAGGTTGGGCTGGCAGGGGTCGGAAGGTAAACTGGTGTCATTGAGCCACTCAGGCAAGTCTGCAATGCTGGAGTTCAAGGTGATGATGGGATTGTGCTGAAGGTCCATAATCTGCTGCTGGCGGTTCCAGTAGGGAGAGCTGGGGGCCAGCTTGGTCCAGAATGGATTGGTGGGAACAGTGGGCTTCCGACGGCCATCTTTGTCTGTGCTGCTGTTACGGGAGATGAGGATGAACATAAAGACGTTGACCATCGTCAGTGTCACCATAAGCTTTAGGTTCCAACGCAGCAACGCCATGGCAGTCTTCCACCGGACACCACCTACAGAGACGGGAACAGAACTGTGATCAGTTGGGGAAAACTCACACCTTTACAGATTTTTAAGTGAGTGAACTTGCATGATACTTGAAAAAGGTCTCAAAACAACATCATTGTTTACAGGAAATATTGCATTCAGGCAACTTTTTCCATAAGACCTTATTGAAATTGATTTTTTTTTTTTTTATTCAGTTAATTTTTCCTTAGGGTATTTCGAGACATCTGGTTCCATGTTCGCTGTAAACCGAAAGCAGAATGACAGCTGCACGTTATCACAATGCTTGCCTGCGTCTCTGTTGGCACCTGTGAAGGACTGGCGATGAATCAAGGGTGTACCCTGCCTATCCCTTACTGAACCTATGAGATAGAGACCAGCCCAGCCTAATGGTGCGTTCACACCAAACGCGTTTCGAGCGTCAGGTGCGTCTGGTTTACATTCAAAGTCTATGTGGAGGCGCATCGATGGCCGTTGCGGCACGTTTTGAGTGTCTAGTGCAGGGTAATTTGAACCATTTGGAGCGCATCCAACTTGTCCGACGCTCCACATAGACTTTGAATGTAAGCCAGACGCGCCCGTTTGCTGTGAACGCACCAAAAGTGCACACGCGTCAAACTTGAAGCGTCAGACGTGTTTTTGACGCATGGAGGCGCGTTTGGTGTGAACGTACCATAATAGAGTTCAGAACAGCTGTTGTGACAGAAACATCCAGTCCCATAGCCATGTTATCAGTTTGGTGGAATATAACTAAGTGAGTAAAAGTGATGCCATGCTTCCTGTTATACATCGATTGAGTGAGGTGAACACTCAATCGAGTGTTCACCTCGATTGAGTGTTATTGCACATCAGCAATAACACTGATGCACTTATTGCACATCAGCTCCACAGAAACACTTATTTGTTGATTGTGTAATGCAGAAAGTCATGAAAGACTACATCAGATTTGTTTGGAAGAAAAATATTTAACCAGGACTTTTTGTTGCTTTTACACGCAACTAAACTTCATTATAGGAAACGCTCATTTACAGCTGAAACCAGAAGGTCACATATTCCAAATAAAGACGTCCTTAGATTTGAACTGCTATTGTTTGTGATCAGAATGACTAAAATAATTTCCATTTTCAAAATACCACAATAATGAAAACAAGAAAACAGAATTTCAGGAAACTATTATGAGAAGCTTGTGGAAGAAAACTCTGACCCAAGTCATACAGTGCTAAGGCGATAGATTCTGACATCAATATATAAATTTGACATATTCTCTCATTATTGTGGCAATTAGCAAATGCTAATTATTTTGGCCATTTAACTTAAGTTAAATCAGAGCAACCTTTTCTTGATATAGGTTGGACAGTGACATTAAAAAAAGCTGTGTGTGTTTTTATTCTTTAGCTGTAAATACTGGTTTCAGGTGTAGCTTATTTTAACATCAACATTGTGACTCTTCTGCTTACCAATCAAGACGAACAGAAATCACTCTAATGCTGGAGTACATAGAAACTAGTATTGGCTTCTTTCTCAAACAGACTTCAGTGGGGTGGTGTAAGCCTGTTTTACTAAACCAAAAGTTAGTTAACACCATCTGTTCATTTAGCCCCTAATGCTTCCTTATCCCTCCAAACAATTGGCTCGCAAAGATGTTTACACACATCTCACCTTCCAGAGAGAAAGACGTTTTTGAGAACAACTGGTCAGACGTACATGCAAAGACTGGAGGAAACAGTCCAGCATAGAACATAAAGGCAGTTTTCTCGTAATTTATCTTAAAAATAATCACAGCTCAAGTCATTTAGGGAGAATCGTGACGATCCAGCAATAAAGTTTCTGCAGGTTTTGTTTTGCCTTATGCTCGCTGCATTTCCACAAAGCAATATTAACTCTTTATGGAAGCAAAATATTTAAAACGGCCAAATTGGTTAGAATTTAGTCTCCGATATGCAAATTAAGACAGAAAGAAAGCATTCAAGCTATACATATATACAAATAAAACAAAATACACACAAAAAACTGTCATTTAACCATCTCAGATTTTTGGACTACAAACTAGGGCTGTGACGAACAATTTAGTATTAGATTATTCTGATTAATAATTCTGATTAAATTTTTTTTAATTTAACCACTTTAAATTTTTTATTTAATATTAGAAATAGGAAAACAATTTTATTGTCCAAAATACAACATATTTTTTTTTAGTAAATTTGAACCAGATGAACGGTACTATTCTGACTATGTTCTTTCAGCAAATTACATTTTTGATTCTGTATGCTCCAATTAATTAATAAATCTATTACTACATTTGTTGATTAATCAGATTAACTGTGATGAGTTAAATGAAATAATCATTTTAGCCCTACTATAGAATTTTTTTAATGTTGCTATGAACATGACAATGGGAACTTCAGCATGTTTCAGACTGAAAGAAAAACTGCAAATATTTCAAGAAGAAAAGGTATTAGATTGGAAAACTTTCAGAATAGTGAAACTGAAGGATAACCAAATCTTTCAAACAGGCTAAACCAAAACTGGGCCACATTTAATATACAGTAATCTTAAATATACATGATGATACTGCTCTCTAGTTTAACAATAATATTAAAAAGATTAGTAATGGCTAAATAGAGTTAGACCAATTAAAATGTACCAGTGGGTTCACCATCTTCTGGCCCACTGCCTGAATACTTCCTGCCTGTGTATTATGTTGCACTCTCAGATTCCTAGCAACAATTGTGCACTGCTTTCTCTCCATTCTCCTCTCCGTGCCTCATCCAACCCATCTTTCTGTATGGCACTTCTCCCCTTGATTTTCACTCAAATATAATATGACTGGAAAAATATGTACAACAAGGGTTTAATCGCTATCAGATTACCGACAGAGACAAGCACAAACAAGCTCTCTTCTGGTGACTCATTTTCCTGTCTTTTCCTCCTGGATAATTATGCTTTCCTGTCGAGTGGATCCCACACAGACACAAGGACTTCGGGGAAATGAGTGGGAGAGGAGGTTGGTTGTTAATAAAAGCAAGGCTGCTGGATTACCAACATGAGAAAGTTGACATCAAAACAACAAGCTTTGCTCAGCTAGAAGTTACACACACATAAAAATAGAGTGAAAAATAGGAGCTTTTTCTCAAAGTGCAAATATACTTTTAAATTTCACACTTCATTACTGTTGCAGTTTAAAAATATATTAGGAAATTCTGCAATGAACATAGTCCAGATGTTTGTAACAGCTCTCCTTGTCCATTGTTATTTGAGTTAATTTCAGAAAAAAAAGTGGTCAAGCATACAGTGAAAAATTGCTGTATTTTAGGCAAAAATGTTTCTTATTCTGATTTAAAAAGGAAATTTAATTGTTCATTTGCATTTCTAATATTGTATAAAGGAGGCTTAAGTGGTTAAATGAAAAATCTGGAGAATGTGCCAGTTTTTTTTGTATCCAAATACAAAAATCGTCAGAATCCCTAATTATTAAGAGTGACAGAAAGAATAGACAGATGCAAACTGAAGAGAAAATGTGACAATATTCTACCTTTTAAATGATAAATGGCCTGCACTCTCCCGTTCAGTCTTATGGCACTAAAAAAAAAACAACTCCATGGGATCTGGCAGAATACCATAATTAAGAGAAAATCAATAATAGTACTAAGAATAAAAAAAATGCTAATATTTGGTCCAAGCACCATGCTTTAGAGGAATCTTCCTAACAAGACTCACTCCTTCAGGTCAAATAGTCACACCATTGTTGAAACCAGCATCACCAAATCTTCTAAGAATTTGTAATTCTTTAAACAATTACAAATTCTGCAGAAATATTAGTCAATTACATAACAAATAATTTAACTTTATTTACAGTTCGACCTTCCTGGACAGGTATTCTGCTTCAGCTGCTTGTTAAGCAGGTTTTTAAGATCTAAAAGAAAAGTAAACAAGTCAAGTAATCAATTGTTACAATTATTTCCATTGATAACCATTGACGGTGTAAAAATCAACAAAAAAAAAAATCCCCTCATTGTTCGCCTTTTATGCCACAGGTAAAAAAGAAAAAAGGTGATAATATAATGCTCTGTCAGTTTTGTCTTACACTAGCTTACATGCTACAACAAGGTACTTGGTTAGTTTGTGGTCGTTTTATAGACGTGTCACCAACGAATCACTTCATGCTACAATCAGTTTGAATGCAGACAGGTGCTTTAGAGAGACGAGGCATCACCTGCATGTGTGCTGGGTGTGGAGCACTGGGGAACAATGGCAGGTTGAAGACTTGTTTGTCTTTGAGTATCACTGAGCAAACACCCGAGCTTCCCTTTTATCAGTAAATAATCCCCTCCCGGCATTAATGTTCAGATTTAAATTAACTTTAGGAAACACCTGTTCTGTCAAAGAGATGCATTAACATACACAGTGAGTGACCTTACCAGTGCAGGTGAGTGTGCCTCTTCAGCTGGTGTTGTCTTGGCGTTTAGTCTCAGCTGTCTTACCCCATGCTTATCTCCGCCCTCTGGGAACAAGAGCCAACAGGGAAAAAGGATAGGAAGGTTGGGAAGGACCAGATGAGGGGGACTAAACCTAAAAACAAAAACACAAAGTAAAGAAAATTATTTTTGAAAACTACCTTATTTTGCATTTATCCTATTTATATATGTTTTAATGAAGTCTCCGGACAGAATTAAAATAAGATACGGTTTAACAGTGTTAATCTTTAGACCAAAGGTGCTCAAAGTGGAGTCCGAGGGCCTTTTGTGGCCCCTGGACTGATTTTGTATGGCTCCCCAAACCACAATTCAAGATTGAATTAAATAAATTAGGACAAACCTACAACTTCTAGATTAAACTCTACTTACAAAAATGTTATATGCAACACAAGGTGATCATCTTTTTCAAGCTTTCTTGTTTCCTTCGATTGACATAGTAACTAGGACCACATGTAATCATTGACATACACTTTAAAGTCCACCTTGGCAGAACCAAATCTGGTTTTAATTGCTGTACTAATATTTGGCTAAATGTTTTCAAATGAAGGCAAATTAAGTACTTTTGACCCATGTGACAAAAATTTTGGACACCCCCTTATTTAGAGCTTCTTTAATGAAACTATAAGTCAATGACTGAATATTAAGTTCAGCCATAATGTATGTTAGCATAGAAATTGTAAGAAGGCCTTAGGCCTGTCACAATACATTTTGCCGGACGATAATTTTTCCCAGAAGTTATTGCGATAAACGATAATGTTTTGAAACCATTTTCAATAATGCAAGTATCAAAGATCAATAAACCACATTTTCTCAGGAACATTTAACATTGGAACTGGAAGACATTTTTTAAATATCCAAAATGATCAAATAAAACAATTAGATCAACAAATAAATTAATTATGACCTCTGTAAAGAAAGTTGTCCTTGAGAAAGGGGCTAATTGAGATCAATCCACCAGTCTGAAGACGTGGTGATAGAGACACACACAAGCAAAACAATTATGCAAATGGAAATCATCAAGCTCGTTTTGATTCGTCATAGATTCATTTATCGATTTATTGCTTACTGTGTCAGGCTTAGCGGGGATTGACCATTTGACCATCCCAACCTGGAGGGTGCATTAGATAGCCATAGATCATTTCCATTTAACATAATCAGCTCTACCCAGGATGTTGTCTCTGGGTGGAGACGCTGCTCTAATCTTCCATCTTAATTGTTGAAAATCAGATTTCTGCTAAATTAAATCAATATACTGCAGAAGCCTCTCCATATGTGGGTAAACATGCCGACAGCTCGCCAGCACAGGCAGGCAGCAGGAAGATGAAAACCTATCAAAATCTTACATTATGCAGCAGATCCATAATCTGAAACAGACACGACTCGTAATGTTGTACAGCGTGTTATTGGAGTGAAAAGATTGATTGCTGCATTTAATAGAAACAGTGTCTCAGGTGCTCTTCTCAAAACAGAGAGCAGACTTTTCAGGTCTAATAAACATTCCCATTCATTTTCAGTTGTTTATAGAGTCATATTATTCACTGAAGGACAGAGCTGTTTCTGAGTTTCACTTCTTGAGACATGTCAATACAAGCAGATCTGCAGCGATTTTAGTATATTTATGCAAACCAATTTTGGATAAAACTTTGACATTTTCTCTAAAGCATGTCCACAGAACAAGCCCTAAACACCGAGATGCAGCTATGAATACAATGAAGTTCACATAACGCTTATTCACACTAAATGTAGTCTATGCACTTTACAAAAAAGGTAAATTTAATCTAATAAATGCAGCTCCATATTCAATTACATACAGTTCAATTTAATGTAGGTTATCATATTTGTGACAGCAAAAAAAAAGAAAAAAAAAAAAAAAAGAAAAAAGGTATTTTAAGTAGGTAGGAAGTCCGTGATTCAATCTCTCCTTCCATTTTCTATTGATAACCACAAATAAAAAAAAAGAAAAGTTATTTCTTTTTGAATCAAAAAAAAAATCTTTTCCATTTTAGTCAGAGGTCAAAAGATTGAAATGAAAAAATGAACAGTAGGACCGACTTTGACTCAAATATTTCATTGCTCAGGTTTACATGACTTTACTTGCTCTCCCCACTCCTCCAGGCTAAGCTTTGCTTACATTTTGTAGTTTTTTTTTTTTTTTTTTTTTAGACACCAGAAACATCGGCAGTAAAGACGGACTAAGCTAGGTTTATAGTTGAGGCATTAAACTGGGCGGGAGGGGATGCGCACTAATTGCGCTGCCCTGCACGAGTCCGCTGGTCTCAAACGCTATTACTCTGAAATTAGATTCCTCCTCATGCACCTTTGAATTTTTGTAGCTTAACCAAAGTTAAGTTGCAAAACTTAATTTTGTAACAACCAACCATGTGCCCTAGTTTTCCGCGGAAAATGCTGCATGTTGTCGGTGTGCATTATTTCATGCCAACAGCAGTAGTACATATATGTGCCTTAACTAGAGAATGTTATTAGAGATCTCAGTTTGCCGTGTGTTTGGTTATCGTGGGTTCCTGTCGGCATCACAGAAATAAAGAATCTTTAAGAGGCCCAGGTGAAGGAAACAAACAGAAAAACTAAAGTAAACAAGCTCATACTGCCAACCGTTGCATGAGGGTTGCAGATAAGGCATCACTAGTTCTGAGGCTTGTACACTTCGCTGGAACAAGTTCAGCTTTTGCAGAGTCCAGATAAAGCACGCCTAACCAGCCGCAGGAACCAAAGAGTCATGCAACTTCAACTGCACTGAAATTTTTGACCATGAGTGTAAACATTTGAAATTGCTAAATTTTTTTGGTTTAATATTTAACTCTGCCTCTGCAGATCTTCTCCATATCCAACAAGCTCCAACTGGGAACAGGCATCAAAGTTCTGGTTTGTAGTTAACTTTGTGTTTCTCCCATGTGTTGCGTGCCACTGTCTCCAGGTACCTTGCAGCAGAGATTAGTAGCTGGATCTCTATTAAATATTTTTTAGCAAATTTCTTTCAAGCTGTTAGCAAATAAGCAAAAGCAAGTGTAAATCAGTTGTTTTCATTTGACAAGAACAAGACTGCAAAAATGGAAAGCAAGTTAACTTTAAACGTTGAAAACCATGTCAATTAGGGGTGCAGTTTTCTGGCCAATCACCTATCACTGATCTTTAAAAAGCCTGACCTGCCGATACTAACTTTAGCTCATACCAATTTTTTGTCTGAAATGTCGCTAAATGTAGCATGAAAGTCACCAAGTTGACTATTATTAACTGCAAATACACAGACATCACCTGGCCTGTCAGTCAAACATCTCTCACAAGGAGAGCAGAAAAGTGCAGTGGTTGATATTTAGACCTTTGCTGAGGTAAATAATAGCAGAGGGTAAAAATTGGCTTCACATGCAAGCATTAGCCAATAACCAATCACCCAAAAGCAGGGAAATCAGCTCCAATAAATCGGTGCACTGTTAATGTCGATTAAAACGAAGTCTAAACTTTCTAAAAACTAGCATATCTGTTTGAGGATATCTAGTAGCAGCTACTAGATAATGGCCACTATTTGTTTTTGTCATTTTTGTTTTCTAGCAGTTATCATAAAATGCTTCCCAACATGGTGCATACAGCAAAGCTGCATAGAGAAAAGCAAATGGCCCGAGGACAGACACCTGACGTTAAAGTTACAACATGTAAAAGTAAGCAAAGTGTCTTCATTTACATAGAACCAAGCAGAAAACAAAGAGCTTTTGCTTATCGTGTTAGTATCCTGAGCTTTATATATAGGGAGACTTTCTCTTTCCCTCTCCATTTTTATTTTTTATAAATCACTCATCTAAAGAGCATCTATTTTTATTTTACTGATTTACTTCACATGGTCTACTTCTAAAATTACCCACTGAACTTTACATTGACATTCTCCAATACCATGAGGGAAAAAAACAACAAACAAAAAAACAATTGTCACCAAAATATGAGAAAAATTTTAAATTTGAAGCACTGATGATAACTGCATATCTGAAAGAAGTCTAAAAATTATATACAAAAAGAAACTATAATTGATTTTATAAAAAAAACAAAAAAAACTGAGTGGTTAATTATTATTATTTTTTTTACATTAAAATATTAGATAATCCCAGACAAAATTAGAAGGAACTAAAGCTGGGAGAATTTACTTGAGTAATTTTAATTTATTTAAACTACGAGTCCTGCCTTACCTCATACAAATGCATGATGTAAATGCCTAATTGAGATTGTGAGAGGTATTTTGAGCATTACTTGGGAGCGGGAGTGGTCAGAGGAGGATAGTTTTAGTGAATAATAGTGACATGGTGCAAAGAAAAGAGCTCCATAAATAGCCTGAAGGCTGCAAGTAAAGAGGGGATAACTGTGATGCAGTCTGGCCAACAAACATCTAACGTAAAACAACAGTGTTCACAAAGAACTAAATGTCTGCTTTAGCTTTCATCAGACAAGCAGGATTAATTACTATGTTTATTCACTTTGTCTTTATTTGACAGGAAGCCACAAAACACAGGAACAGCTGTTTAGATTAGAAACTATTTGACTTCTTTATATTTGTTTCAAAGGAACAGGATGTTCTAATTAGGTGAGGGAGGAATAAATGAAGGCAACCAACACCACAAAATAGTGATAAAGAAACATGCAGTCACCAATGATGGCACTTCAATGCACATCACCCTAAAATAGAAAGGAATTTCTCATTATCAGCAAATACTTGTGACTCTGACTCCCCACTCTAAAGGTCACCTCTCCCTTTGCTTTGACTCATTTACTTGCCCTCAACGCAATTTAACCCTAAAACAGACAGTGGTAAACCAGGCATGTCAACACAAGTCATCGTTTTACAAATAAAACTGAGTTAACTCGAGCACAATTAGTCTAAATCAAGTAACCGAGGTTTAAACAGATAAACACAAACCGAAAAAGAAAAACAGCAACACATTACAGAGGTGTGAGCTTGATTTTTCCAAAATTGGAAACTGAATATTTCAGATCAAACTACTTCTATTGAAAGAAACTTTTAATAGCTGAAACCTAATGTTGTGGTGTCGCCCTTAACAACAATGACTGACCTCAAAGGTTTGTGATAACTCTTAAGGTATTTCTTAAGGTATTTCGCCCACTTTCAGCCATGTTGGAGGATTTCTGAGTTTGAATGGCACGTTTATGGTCATACTTTGTACGGTATCCGAGTTGGATTCAAGCCCAGACTTTGGCATAGCCACTCCAAAACGGTGTTTAAGTCATTCAGATGTGTCCTTATTACTGTGCTTTAGAGTATTTTTCCTCCTGCTTACTGAAAGTGTAACTGTGTACACTGTCCTGTACTGATGGTTGAACTTTCTCCTGCAGGATTTTCTGATAAACTGCAAATTCTGCATTTTTATTCATGATATATATATAAAAAAAGTTTTTGCAGTTACTCTGGTTATGGTTATGTTTTTTACAATATTCATCATGTTTGATTATCTGAAACACTTCAGAGTAGGGCTGTTGTAAACGAATATATTATTAATCGAGTAGTCTATAAATTAATCGAGTAAACGGATAAAAAATATTGATAAGATAAAATATTGGTAAATCTAGCATAACAGCAGTGTTATACTATCGGATATCAGCATCAGTCCAATTTTTCACATTTGAACATCCCTAACAATAACTTTTCTGTGGCTTATAAAATTAACTTGTAACAATAGTAGCTCACTTTCTAAGTTAACCTGAAGAAAAGTTTCACAAAAATCTGAAATTATATTCAATTTAATAATAAAGAGGCAGGCTCACAAATACCCTTATAAAAATGCCTATACTCCAGCTTTTAGTAAATATATTATCGTCAGTCAATTTAATCAATGAACTCTCACCTTGCCCAGAAATTTATAGCTTAAGTGTCCATGTTAGCGACAGGACTTGAATCGTTACAGGCCTATTTCAGAGTGACAAAAAAAAAGCAAAAACAGAAAACTGTAAGGGGGCAAACACTTCAACATCATTATAGTGATTGCAAACATACTACCTTATTACAACAAAAGGAAAAGACAGCTGCTATTTTGCAGCCTGACTGCTTTTTACGCTAAAGGTGTATTGAGTTGTAAAACACTGTTGTAACAACTTCCAGTAAATATTTGATGTTTCTTTACTGTACATTTACTTTAGAATCAATGTCTCTGTTGGGCCTTGTAAGATTATTACCATTGTGAGCTATTATTGGCTGAACTAGCCATGCACATCCTCAGGAACTGAAAACAGGAAGCATGAAGCAGACTGAGGAAGAGCCTAGACATGGCTACAATTATGCAACAACCATTTATCGGTCAGATTCTATACACTGTATTTTACGGCTCTTTCGTCCACGTATGAAAACCATATATCCACATGAAGTTCCTCAGACTTTATCTCCAGTACAGAGGACAGAGAGTTACGTAAACCTTAAAAAAATGTTTTTGCAAGGATTCTGGGTGGTGTCAACATTAAATTACAGGAACATCCCTACAGAGGGGTGTGTTACGATACATTCAGTTCCCCAAACAGAACAATGCAACAGTCAAATCCTGCATGTTTTAGCCACAAAGGCACATGCTCAGTCAGGATGATGCAATACATCATATGAACAAGTCACGTTTTTTATACGCAAAAAGATATTTGTTTCCTGATCAAACACTAACATCGTTACTGCATGCCAAGATACATGTACCTTGGTTTTGTAGCACAATCAAGTAAATGTTATCTTCAGTTGTAAAAATTAAGCATGAATTTGACTTGGCCACTTGATGCCATTAAAGTGAATTTGTATCGAAATTAGCATAGTTCACAAAACTGCAATGGAAACACTTTTATGTCCATCACATGTCCTTACTGGCAGAAACGACAAAGAAGATGACAGGAAGTGGTAAGACGATGATGGTGGCACAGCATGTCTTTTAATGTCATCATATGAACAAACTTATTCCCATGTTATTTTTAATTCCATTTCTTTTTTTCTTTTTTTTTACATTAGCGGAATATCGACAAGGTGTTGCACACATTTTTAATGGAAATGCAGCTACAGATAAATTGTCAGAGTATGAAAAAAACCCACTAAATTATAACAAGCCATCAAATATAACATCCAAGAAGTCCTTTTGTGATGACAATATTATATAGTTAAGATTAAAATAATCATTCATTTCTATGCATATTGCTTGAGAAAATATATTGAAATTTACTAACTAGTAGTAAAAATATTATGCTGCAGTTAGCATAAACAGGAAAGTATAGATATCTGTGTTAATGAGAAAGTGAATATAGTACAGACCTAATGAGATTTCAATATAATTGGCAGCACCCATGGGTATCACCAAGACTCCCCATTTAATGACTGAAATTAATGACCTTAAAATTAGAGGAGAAATTATACATCTAAAAAATAAAGATAGAGAAAAAGGCAGCCTTATGTTAGCGGTGGCACTTGGTTAAAACACTTTACACCTCAGCTGGAAACCCACTACAGATTAGATAAGGATTTTATTTTCTACAGAGGTAATCCAAACTATGCACAACAAAAAAGCTGGCATTTGGCGTCATGTCAAGTATTATTCAACCTAAAACATTAGGTTGAATAATAAAATATTATTCCAGCTGACAAAATGCTTCATAAGTCAGACTGTTCTTCACTCTAAACTAAAATATAAAGTACTTGAGTGTGAACTGTATTAGAAAGAGCATTTCTGAAAAGACCTTTCTCAAAGTCCCATCAGTGAACAGGTTCCAGTTCAGGACCAACATTAAAAGTTGACAAAAACAAAGAACATGTGCTTTCAGAAACTAATACTTCCATTAATAAATTTTTATCTCACATAAAAATTTATGCGAGATAAAAATAAATTTTATCTCATATTTCTACTTTCTCCAAACCGGCCACAAATAGTTCGTCCAATACTTTAATAAGGCTATATTTTTTTTAAGTTTTGACCTGCTCCAGGTTAACAAACAAGTCAAGTTAGTTCAATTTTAGCATCTGGATGATTCAGAAAATAAAATGTATCCAGGAGACAGAAATGTCTTACTCTGGACAGATTCTTCCCTTTAGGATTTTTAAACGCTAATTTTACACCAACAAACAAATCCTTTCATACACAACATCCTGGTACTGACTGTGTGTTTAAATGCTAAAACAAAATAGTGGTACAAAACTATATAAAGACTTAGTAAAAATAAAATGATGCAGCAACAAAAAGACCTGCACCTTGGAAACACCAAACCAGGTGGAAGTTACTTCATATTACCAAGTCGCTTGGTAATATTATTATGAGAAAGAAGTTTAGACGCAAATATCTAAACAAAAAACATTTTATGATTACTTGAACTACAAAATGAGATTTCATAGAAGGGTGATGACCAAGAGCTGACAAAAAATAGTTTTGTTTTCCACTAAGCTCATTTTAACAAAAGTAACAACTGATGCACAGCAGCTGCACTTTTTACACATTTGGGAGTAGTGTCAAAGAGTTCATGATGTCAAGTAACATGCAAAAAGATTCACAAAATCTATGAACTATCCATCAAAGGTTTCTTGCAGAAAAAACATAAAAATGGTCAACAATCCGTTTGCTTGTTGCTCTATATGTACACTGTCTATTACTCAATAACCGAGTAACTTCTAGTGGTATGTTTGATGCCAAACATACTAGGTAAAGTAGACTCAAGATGCTCGCCATTATATTTCCGTCTCAGCAGTGTCACTGTGGAGATGACACACACGTCCCTGAACAGAAACCTCGCAAAATGACTCCTTAAATCAT
Source organism: Brachyrhaphis terrabensis (assembly GCA_903067065.1). Classification (NCBI taxonomy): domain Eukaryota; kingdom Metazoa; phylum Chordata; class Actinopteri; order Cyprinodontiformes; family Poeciliidae; genus Brachyrhaphis; species Brachyrhaphis terrabensis. Next base: position 119,331 of record CAEGAG010039006.1, read on the forward strand.
AGAAACTTAAGTTCTTGGATTTGTAAAATAAATAAATAAAAAGTCGAGTTAGATGATAAAGTTGTTTTGTTCAATCTTCGAAATGCGGCACAAGAGAATTAGATCCAGTTTCACACCACGTTAGAAACCAAGTCAGATGTTTACACAACGTGACTTCAATTTTATCCGAGTGCTCCAAGTTTTCAAACAGAGTTGATATATAACCATTAATCTTGCTTATAGGTTTAGTAACTTCTGCTTACGGTAGCCCCCTTTTAAAGGCTGAACTGAGAACAGGTTAGCTAACTACTATCAGCGGCGTAAGAAGTAATGCGGGTTAACTCACCAGGTTTCCGCCGTTGTTCATCTACAAAAAGTCTTCTAAAAATGGCGGGGGGGTAAAATTAATCCACAAGTCTCTCCGCTGTCGTCTGTTGCTCTTTTTGGTGTCTCCCTGCTCCCCTCTGCTCGCCTCCACTCGTTAACGGCTGGACAATGTCTGCAGAGCAACTTTCTGTCGTTTCAAAGGAAACTGCTGCGCGCGTTCACGCGCACGCGTGGGAGGAGCACATACACATGCGCGTGCGAGCACTTATATAGCCTCGGGAAGCAACTGAAACTTAATACTGTCGTCCAGGTGCAGCCACTCAAAGTCAACTGATCACCACCACAGTGGAGTTTGGGTAAATATGTCAAACACAAACTCTTGAAAGTGTCTTATTTGATCTTATTTCTCAGGATAAATTCAGTCACACTATGGAGGAAATCCCTTTGCCTTCTGTGTCTGGGATCTTGTTGTTTTTCTATATTACTATTCATATATCTAACCACAGGTGAAGAACGGAAAGCAGACAGACCAGTCATTCCTGTTTAGCTTTTTCCTCCTCATGACAGACAGTAGTTCCCACATTACTATCTCTATTGATCTGCTCCCTCCTGCCATCTTTGTACAAGATACCAACTCACTTGAACTGATCTGCTTAAAGGTTGTGTTAAATTGACCCAAAATTGGGTTGAAACTCATAACCCAACACAAGGGTTATAATACTACTATATTTGGATACCCCCCCCCCAAAAAACAAAACAATAAAAATTATTTATTTAAAATGTCAGCCTATAAAATAGGATTAAAAACTATCTGAATTTAAAGCTTCTTTTATTTCCATGTGATACATATATAGAGCTGGAGATAGGCACCAGCACCTCCCGACCCCACAAGGGATAAGGGTGCAAGAAAATGGATGGATGGATGGATGGATGGATGGATGGATGGATGGATGGACATATATAGAGCCAACAGAATTCATTTACAAAAGTTACAAAACATATAAGCAATACTTTTTTTTTTTGAAAAGTATATCATTAAATCACTTCAAGACATTATTTGGTTACAACTCCAGAAGTATCTGTTACTGCACATTAAGAAAACATTTTATGTAAAAAGTCTGTTTTAGAGCAAACTACAAGTAAAAATTTCAGCCATTAAACAAGGAGTATTTTCATCAACACTTTAGCATTTTTGCCTGTCTGCCAGCATGAGGACAGACGGGTTCTATGTTGTCACATTTTGTAGCTATGCCACCAGGTTTGTCCCAACCTGATGGAGAGAGAAGACACAAAAAGCAGGCCGTTAGTGAATTTAAAGGTAACGCTCTACATTCTTGAAAGCTAATTTTTGACTGATTCTAGTTTAATACAAAACCTCACTATGGAATGTGATGCCCTTATTTAAACAGCAAACAATTTGAGTATGATTCAGAGATGGATTTGGACTTACAGGTTGGATATCAATGAAACCTTCTGAACTTCCAGGTTGATGGGTCTGAAACTTTTCTCCAGAGTGTTTAAGGAGGAACAGGGCAGCAGCTGCAGGGCTACATCACCTTCTCTATCAAACAGAAGCTAATGTTAAAATGTTACATTAACTAAAAAGAATAAAAACAGTTTAGAAAACATTTCTTGAGATTCAATACCTCGAGGGAGCAAATTCTTGTTCTTGGCCATACAGAAGATCTTCGTTGAGAACAAGGAGTATCTAGGAACCGCTCCACTACAGGCTGTAGGTCAATGCTGAAAGACTTCATCAAAAAACAGCAAAGATGAGACCATGAGGTAAAGGGTCAAATTTATTTCACAACCTCGCATCCACTATCCTTTAGCTGTGTTATCATTCTGAAATGCACTGCAAGACTTTTATCCACGACAATAATGACACAAATGGAAAACCCCTTATGTTTGCAGTTCAGGACATCAGGTGCGATTTCAGATTCTGATGGAGGAAAAACAGAAAATAGATGTGTGATATAATAAAGAGATGTATTTACAGTGAAGCAATAATGACAGAACTGGAGTTTAACCTTGGTAAGCAGTTATCGATCAATTAAAAACTTCTTGTGTGCCACATTTCTTTCATTATATTCAATGCAAAGGGTTTAGGAGATCAAAATGACAAAAAGTAAACTGAATATTCAAAATCAACGTGTCAAGATATTTTCTTATTTACACCTGCCCACCCATGCAATCACTTCAGCGAACATCTCAGAATAAGCCAATGCAATCAGACACCAAAATAATAATAATAAAAAAATACACACACACACAGCACTAAATTCAGAAACAAAGATATCTTATTATTTTTGTTTTGCTTTTCACTTTTGATACATTTAGAAATTTCCAGGTTCACAAAGTAAAGACAAAGATGATCTGGAGATCTGTAAAGACTAATTGTATCTCAGAATATATTAGAAAAATCCAGCAATAAAACTGCTTTTAGTCAGCAGTCGAGGAGCTAACTTTTGGAAGTGTGGTTACAGAAATCTAATCCAAAACAAACACAATCTTGCGTATCAAGGAAGGCTCATCAGGTGATAAAAACGCACTTTGTGAGTAAAACGTTTTGGCAGTGGGTCTCAAAGCTAAGATTTGGGTTTAAAACTATTGCCAGTTCATGTGGGACATAAAGTAATCAAAACAACCGATTTAATTTGCCCGCAGTTTCACTTTTAGTTGTATCTGTGGAAAGACCAGTTATCTACAGCATTACTTACACTTGGGCCAACACAGGCCTTGGAAGCATAAAGCTGATTTCCCCTTGTGTTGTAGATTTACTGTAAATCATTGACCTGCTTCTGGGCCATGTTTGCAAAAGTGTAAATGCAGTAGATGGATCCATATTTATTGCAATTGAATCCATCCAGAGCCTTTGCTTTTTAGAAGAAAGACTATAATAAAATGTGGAGTATTTTGAGTCAATGCGCTGTACAGATGTATTCTTGTGAGTGTTTTCCAGTGAGCGTCGTGGGATTTTAAAACAGTAGGAGGCCAGTCCTCTGGCCATTTGTTGCTAATAACAGGGCAGAGACTTCAACAATCTGGTGGGTAGGATACCTCAAGCTTTTCATCTTTCTAACAAGATGCCTAACCAAACTCTACAAACTGAAACAATGAGCACCCCCACCTCTTTTGGTCCATGTTGAATATCATTATAATGAACAAGCTCACTCTCAATGGCTTTACTGGAAGTCCTCCTATCACATTTAGGCCTTTAAGATAAGATTATTGTCTTGGTGAGGCTACTGTTTGGCAAAAAGTTCATATAAGTGTTTCATTATATGAAACACTTATAGGAAAGGTGAAATATCTGTCGCACACTCGGAGCGCATTCCAAGGGAAATTGAAATTGTGAGTAAAATGCCATTTGGTCATGGCCCTGCAGTTTGAATATAAGTCAAAAAGCAACAAAAAGAGTGATAGAAGTGGAAGAGTTACCAGGGTAAATGAAGAAACAGTGAGATTGCATAAAAAAACAAGATGAGAGACAGTCAAAAGAAAAGAATGAGGCATTAACAAATTCACCATACGCAATTTTGATTCTCTTAGTTTTTAGTTTCATGCATGTGATGTCGAAACAGTGTCACGAGAACAGAGAGGAGGATGTCTGTCCGGGTCAATGATTGTAAGTTGACCACAGATGCAGGTGTGAAGAGCCCCAAAGATGGCCAGAACTCAGGTGTCGGCTTCGTTTGTCCCAGGCGGGGTATCAGGTGGCCCTGGAGCCGTCGTTATCGGTGTGTGCGATCGCTCAAGGGTCTCCTCAAAGCAAAAAGTGGCACTCGGAGAAGCTGCTGCCGCCTAGCTGCTCCTGTATTGGGTTTAATCGTTCCATTCATTCCATTCTTGGGAGACCAAGAATGGATAAATTAAGTCACGAAACAGAGGAATGAAAACTTATGGTATTGCTTGCAATGGATTTGTTTTTTAGCATCTTCAACTTATTTTTACTAGGTTTTGTGACAGAATAATGATCTCTACCCCTAAATGAAATCCAACTATTTGTGTTCTGAGCCTGCACTACGCTGCCAAGGGAGTGAAACAGGCTCTTTTTAGTGTAGAAATCTGTTTATAAATCACATTATGACTCTTTCTCTAACACCCCTACAGTTTAACTACTTTTTGAGGGAACATTTCTGAGTGTTTGGCTGACCACTGACCTGATTTGACAACCAAGGAAGGGAAAGAAAGCGTGGGGGGAGTGCTCGTGCCGCCCCCCTCCAAAATGCCGCCCTGGGCGGTTGCCCATGCCACTTATATCAGAAATCGCCATTGGCGGTGTGTGTTGAAAAACTGACATTGTACACAAACAAGACAGTTTTCACCATTCCCATTGTGAATACTGGATGTCAAGACGCTCGTAGTAAGTATCTTATAGCGAACAGCCATTGCTGTCCTCTAGCACTTGCTCACACAAAGGCAGGAACACACATTGCCACACACTCACAGCTTCCAGTAACACATCCACATTGAATGAGAAAGAGGAAACTACATCAAATGATTTACAGCAACATGAAAGTGAGTGTGGTGTAACTCTTTATTTCACTTCAACGGTCCAATGATCCCACAGCACATGTTTTATCAGCAAACTATATTGTTTCAAACCATCACTTCAGTGTTGGTTTGAAACAATATGTTTCCATCTGATTCATGCTGTTACAGTCACTCAGAACAAGTTCAGGCCTTGCCGTTCTCAGGAACTGAGACAGGATGTCTTATTCCGCTATCTTGAGAGACTGCGTTCATATCAGTCTGTTTGCTAATAGGATAATAAATCCATTAGTTCAAGGGAAAAGAGCCAGACACTGCTGTGGAAGAGCATAAACAATTCAAAAGCAGGTTTTCTTGAGGTCATTAAGGAAGAGAAAACGCAACAATTCAAGTAAACCAAAGCCAGAAATCTACAGAGGACCTCACAATTTGTAATTTCAGTTGCGAACTGTGCAAAACTCTTCAGTCGCCCATCCTTTATATGTGACTTTCAAGGAGCTTCTTGTTATCTTTTAAGAAGATTTAATCAGTAGATCTTCAGACTTTTTGCTTTCTTCATATTTTTGCTTTTGTTCTTGGCAGATTTATTTATTTATTAGTTTTTTTTTGCCATTTTCAGAGAAATGTCTTTGAGCTTAAACCCAATTCCCCTAGGAAACAAGTGCCTTTTTTTGATGGGGCAGAGAAATTAGCCAAAATCAATGGTAAGATGAATGTAGCTCAAGACAAGGTAAATCCTGGTAGAATACCAGAAGGAGAAAGTCTAGAAAAGTTAAGTTTTACCTTCCATTAAGACAACAAACCATAGAGCCAGAGCTACATTTGGTTGGGTTTACGGTTATTCATGGGGTAGAATGGTATCTTATCTCAGTAACCTTTAGCTGCCTGTTGATCTATTGTTCGGTGTTAGTCTTGCTTTTGTATGTGTGTGAGTTTGTGTGTGTGTGTTTGCACCAGATAACCTCATGTTTACAAGACAATATTATTGTGACAACATGCCATGACAACGTAAAATGTTAAATTTCACAGAAAATTTACACGTCTCATGCCAAGCACGAACGGAGAGATACACCACACCTGCGGTTCTGTTTTAGAAAAGATTGAGCTCATTTCCTGAGAATGACATATAGCTGTTGAAAGGTAAAATGGGGCTTTTTTATTGGCTTCCAAAATAGATTAGTTCGTACTGTGGTTAGAAGAATTGAGGTGGTAAACAGATGTCCAGGGACATGTCCAGGGTGTATCGCCATATTCTTTCCTCATGGCCCAACATGGGCTTTAACTGCTTATCAGTGTTTCTCCTATTGTAGGTTTTCTCCTCACTTGCATATTTATTTTTTGTCCTAGTCAGCCTAACGTCAGCCTGTCGGCAGCAGAGCTGTCGGTTACAACCCAAGAAGGTGGTTTCCTTTGCGATCTTTATCATTCTTGTTTTCGTCGTGCCTCCTCCTCTGCAGCCTTTTCAACTTTGGCTGCGTGATGCTCGGCTCAAACTTAGACCTGGAAAAACATAGTACGCTAATGTTGTTTGTCTTCATCACCAGCCTTTTTTACCAAGGTCCTTTTCAAATACGCTGCCACTTCCTGTATTTTTGGTCTACTTTCTAGTGCAAATATCCTGGTACACTTAAAATGAGACAAAACTAACTTACAAGAAACTTTTCAGCAAGGCATAAGCTTGTTTTAAATCAACAATTCTTCAATATTGATGAAAAAGTGTTAGTTCTACTGGTAGATTATTTCACTTGTAACATGGGAAAAATCTCTTGTTAAGAGTTAATTTATCTGCCAATGGAACTACAACTTCTTTTTAAGCTTAAAAATAAGCATTAACTTAAGTCAAGCTCCTATATCTTGCTGAAAAGTTGCTTGTAAGTTAGTTTTGTCGATTTTAAGTCTGCTAAGATATTTGCACTAGAAACTAGTGGTAAGGTTTTGTGCTTTTGCAGTGCAGAATATGTAATTTAATATTCTAAGCAAGTTACATACATTCTTATTTAATTTCTTTTCCAACTACTTAATGTTTTGTCTTTCAGTTATGGCGATAGACTTGACAAAATTGGCATTATTCCCTTAAAAACCACTCCAGCATCATATTTTATTCTCCATGATCTGAACGACTAAAACTCTCACAACTTGTGCAGCTTACGAGAATGCTTGATTGGTGTAAAGGACTAAATTGTGGGTTTTCTCAGAAAGCAAATGCCTTCTAAGATAACAGACAGCTAAACAGGAAAGAGTAGCTGCAGTCTAAAATGGTCAATAATTCACACATTGATGCTATTGACCCAGTAAAGATCAGCTTTTTGCAACTTTGACAAATAACTCTCGAGTTTTACAAAGTGATGCCTCCTCCTGTTGACGCATCTGAAAAGATGCTCTAATAGATGATTTACTCAATCTTAAAGTGTCTGCTCCCCAATTTAAGCCATCCAACCCACAACGACTTACTGACTCCAGCTGCAAGAGATGCAACAGAAAAAATTCCCCCTTGCTCTTCTAGACCATTAGAGTCAAACCCAGCCACCCACCCACCACAAGCACAGCTACATAGCGCACTTCCTGTCATTTTCATAGTAAACCCACAAAAAGAACGGATGAATTGAAGGGAAAAAAAAGTGAGTTTTTTCCCCTTCATGGTGTAAAAAAAGGAATAGCATACGCCGATGTGCAACGGAGTAGGATGGTGTGTTTTAAAAAAAAAGATGTACAAAATGTGCTTGTGTATTAAAAGACAACAGACTATTTACAATTCGTGAAAAATAAAAGCGATAGAGATGTGCAAAGAACCAGGAGAAATGTCGTTTAGAAGGAGTAAAGCTGTGGAAATACCAGCAGGGATGGAAACAGTTATTGAGCTTGTTGAGAGCAGAGATGGTCACTCACAACACAAATCTGATTATTTCACAAAGTCAGTAACTGAGGAGACTGAGGTTATCTGCTTTATGTTAAAAAGTGAACTATGAAGAGGACGGAAATGGATTCCTGGTTTTTGGGAATTTTATAAAGTTTGACGATTTTTTTGCTGGCAGAAGTGGTCTGCTGTATGTTTTCGCCAACTTTACACATCCATGGAGATAAACTGGAGTAGATGAGGAACATCTGTGAGCAGCAAATGTCAAACTCCATGGGTGGAAAAATTAAGATGTAATTATTAGCTTTGGTGGATCAGACACAGCCAGTTGTTTAGCTAATAGGAAAATGACAACATATTTAGGCCAACATGTTCAGCTAATCCTGGAACGCTTTAAGAGGCTGAATTCAAATATACCCCATACGTTTCAGAACTTACGTGCAAAAAAAATGTAACTTTGAAGTCATTGACTCGTTTGTGTTTGACAGCAAATGCCTATAAAGTTTGGGGGGTTTTTTGTGTGTGAAAATGAGAAAGTTTTGGGTTTATGGAAAAGTTTTTTTGCAAGGTCTCTGCATGTGTTCAGATTGCTGGGCCCACTGCCTACATTCCTGTGTGACATAGCTCTGCAGAAAAATACAACCTGTATCTTAACCTGTACCTCCCAAAAGATAGTGTTTAAAGTTCATCAAGGAAGAACAAAAAAACATAACAAAGCAAACAAAAACAGAAAAACAGCTTCTGCAGCTTCAGTTCCTGCAGATGAAAACGGTTGCTTGAATTATTTGTTGGTTGTCTGTCCAGAGTTCCTCTTGTAGCAACAATAGCAGCTTTGTCGCTCTTTGCTCAGATCCTGGCAGCGATGTCCTTGAATCCTGTGACTTTGGGTCCTGGCTCTCCCTCGTTTGTTCATTCCGCTCTCACAGGCCAGCACTTCTTTGGGACTGGTTTGAGCATATGAGTTTAAACGCTCTTATTCATTTTTCTAAGACAGCCTGATTCTATCTCCAAATATCTATGGAGCCATTTTGTGTTTCCATCAGTTTCAAGGCTTTGTCCCTGCGGCTTATGCGAGCTTTAAAGCATCAATGTTTGATGAAAAAAAGGATCAGTATCTGTCCCTATTTAATTCCCAACTAATCAAGCAGTGCAGAAAGAATGTGGCAGCATGTTGTGACAGTAAACCAACTCCCAACACTGCGGACCATCTAAAGTGTTCTTGGGTTTCAGACAGTGACCAAAAAATCTGCTGGTTTTCTTTGGGTGGGTTGGACATAAAGACTAGCATTGGATTTTAGCAACAAAAATTCAAAAAACTCATAAACAAACCTGATGTTCAAAACTTGGTTTATCCGGGATGATTTCCAGAAAGGGCCTCCAAGATGGTTGGTTGAACCAACAAGCTCACTAAAAGCAGCTTTTATTGTTGGTTGGTGGTTAAAGAAGGAGAAGAGGCAAGAGAACAGAAAGAAAAGTTTCAATAAGTGCCTAAAAGAAAAAAACGATGTCAAGACTCCAGATCCTCCAAAAGTGAACTAGAATAAAAAAAAAAAAATACATATAAAAAAGGCAAGCCAGAGCACTCCATGTAGGTTGTGAATGGACAGATTTACACTGAAAGATGAAAATTCAAGATCAAAGATAGAGAGACACATTAGCTCCTGTGGATCCTGTTACTGTGATTGGATCCGCTTCTTCAACATCTGTTTAATGGCAGTTGGCAAACAACTTAATGGACTAGCAAAATGACCAGCATGTCAAAATACTCCCAACCCCCCAAGACCCTTAAATCCTTGTAAAGAAATTTAAGCTCTTAGAAATGGAATACGACTCGCTTGCTTTTACTTATTGAGTCTTTCTGAAACAAAACGACAGGTCTAGTTTTGAGTGTGATTGGATGATGCACAAAACAAAAACCAGACACAAAGAAACAAATACGCCTCCAGTAATCAGATGATAGAAATTTAACAAACAATGAATCTAGACTGCATTATGATGATATGATTGAGACTTATTTACATCGTTATTATTGCGATTTGTCATAGCTTTTCAACACGCTGGTCATTTTACCGTGTTCTCTATCTTATATTAATTATTATTAGCATGGACACTCAACTGTCAGCAATTCACTGATAGTCTGCTTGTGTAAACCGACATAAAACAGAGAAGTAAAAAGACGGTGCTTCTTACTGTACAGCATTTCCTGTTGAGGTAAAGTTGTGGAAAAAAAAAATAAAAATCAAGAAATTCTAAGAATTCTCCCTAAATGACGCCGGTACGAGTCGACAAGAAGCAGATAAAACCAATCGAGACGGTTACAGAAGCAGAACTACGGTTATGTAGAACACCAAAGCAGGACAGGAACTACAAACTGGGTCACTGAAACGCAAGAAAAAAACGGAAAACCAAATCTGTAGGGTATTCAGTGATCTCCAGTCTTTGATAACAGTAGCAGAAGGAAGTGTCCTTTTTCATTTGTGGGCCTTTGCTTCATCTGCTTTCAGAACAATGACATTGAGCAACTTATAATTCTTCTGCAAAGCAGTAGACAGAGAAATTAGCTGAATCATAAATTGTGGCATGCTTTGGAAATGTAGTACTGTGACAAAAACAATATTTGGATTACATCAGTTTGACTGTGATAAAACAAGAGGAATGTTTTAGTTTTGGTCAGTGGACGTGATGTTTCTGGACCGAAACTGGACGCTCAAGCTGGACTGTTTGTGCAGGTCTCAAGCCAAGGTAAACACAGGTAGCAGAAAACATGAGCTGGTTAAACCGTTAATCATTAGCTCTAACAACAGAAAAAAAAAAGAAATGATTACGGCTCTGGGAGTCTGAACACTGTGGCACACTTTGCTGAGAAAACAGTTACTTTTGAAAGAAAGACTCAGCTAAAACAAAAAAATTTCCGTTAGGAAAACAAAAACTACAACACTACTTCCATGGGCTGGTTTTTGTCCACTTGTTTATTAATCATCATTCTATGCAAATCGGGATCAAAAATAAACCGTCTTTTAACGGTTCCCTCTATTTCCCTGAGGGACAGAATCTGGACGTCAGCAGCAGTAAAATGAAGGTTGTGGTTTTGATGCCACTGGTTAAACTAAAGACGTTGTTTTAGGTTTTGGATTAGATCCGCTGCTCGTCTTTCTATCATCCTGTGCTACGGCTGCGCAATGAATCGATTTTATCGATTAACTGGTTTTGCGTTTTTGTTTTTGGCGATTTTATTTGTGTGAAATCTGGATTTTTATTTTTTTCACCGAGGCTCTCTGGTTCAGTCGTGTCAATGCTGCCTAGGCGGTCATCTTGTTAGACAAATGTGTTTTACAGCTTCTGTTTATTTTGGTTTTTGAAATCATGTCAACTCTACGATAGAATTATTTGTGTCAGGCTTGTGTCAAATTTTTTTAACATTAATTATGAGTTAAAGACATAATATTACCAGAGTAAAGTTCTAATTTTATGAGAACTGCAACACTCCAAAAATCTTAAAATGAGGAGTGTTAATAATTTTGTGAACTTGTACTTTGGTATAAGTTTTACAGAAACTACTGTATTAATTAATACTGTATTAAATTCTTAGCAGCAGCAGGACTTTCAATCTTGATAACTAAAAGCCTTTTTTTTATTAAAATCACTTTATTCTGCTAATATTATGATTATATTCTCGTAATTAAGCAAAAACTCTCGTACCCTGGCCCCAATACTCAGTCGTACAACTCACAGGAGGTATGGCTGAACTAAAAGACTCTTTTACAACAAAAATGATATATACATATGTAATTTTGTTTCTAGAAAAGAAAGGAAATAAACAAAAAAAGAGGAAAATCAAAGATTGGATGTGGTATGAAAAAAAATTGACATTTTATGTGTATTACATTTAAACAAACAAAAAAATCCTTTCCAGGTCACGCTAAAGTCATAGGATCACATTACTCTAAAAATAGTCGACCCACACTCTGTTATCTATCGTCTTTCATTAAGGTGGGCGCCTTTCAGCTGAATGACGTCAGCACCTTTACAGTGGAAAAGCTAACAAACGTATACAAACACAGCGGATCATTAGATCCACATTGATCAAGACTGAAGACATCTACTCAGCGCCGGCAGGTCATTTTAAAAGACCCTCCACACAACAGGACACTTTCACTTCACTGCATCTCCCATCAGGAAGAATGAAGGTGAACAGGACATGCACAAATGGGTACAGGAGCAGCTGCTTTCCTCGCGCTGTGGTCTGTCTCAGGGCAGCCATGCTTCCCACTTCTGGTCCTCCAGGCACATTGTCCCACATGTTTTAGATGTTGACCTGATTCAGATGACTGCAGTTCAGCAAAATCCTGTTAATCAGTCTTCAACTGAAATCAGGTATGTTGAAGCTGGGAAACGCCTACAACATGGCTTGAGGACCAGGGCGCTGCCCAAACTGGTGCATAACTGCCCTGACTTAATTTATATTTTCTGTCTTCCTATTGCAAATAAAGACCCCATGGGGCCACAAAAGAACCTAAATAAAATGAAGCTTTTTTGTTCGTACGACAAATTTTTGCTGCTTGTTGCCAATCAAATTTAATTTTACCACCGTCTTAGGGTGCATTCAGTGTTTAGTCTGCTTTTACTGAACTCTTGTTTGTTTGCCTAAATAGTTCGATTTGTTTGAAAGTCAGTCGAACTTTGATACTGATAATAAAAAAAAAATAAAAAAATTTGGTTTGCCTAAAAGACCTGGGTCTCGGTTTGGTGGAACTGGTTCCAATGCGTGTGAATGACAAGCAGACCAGATTGATCAAGATCTACCAGTCGATCGAGATCTACCATTTAATTGCAAAGGTAGTTTGGGTAGGTCGGAGGTAGATCGGAACACATATTACAAACAAAAACTTGTATCGAGAAAACCCAGCTATTGTACAAATTGGTGTCCATCACCACAGATGGAGAACCCGCAATGGTCGGCTGCTTGAATGGATTTATTGTCAAGTGTAGGCAGAACGATGCTTTTCCAGACTTCCTCAATCACCACTGCATAATTCATCAAGTGTTTTGCACTAAAATGCTCAACATGAAAGAGATCATGGATGTGGCAACCAAGATCGCCTGTTCTATTTGTGCCAGATCTCTTCAAAGACGGCTATTCCATGCACATCTGGAGAATGATGACTGTGACCAAACTGAGCTGTTGTTACACACTGATGTGAGATGGCTTAGTCGTGGGAAATTCCTACAAAGATTTCGAGAGCTCTGTCCAGAGATTAGGGATTTTTTTTTCCATGTAGCTGGAAATCCAGAACACAAGCAACTAATTGACGGTCAGTGACTGTTAGACTTAGCATTTTTAATTGATCTGACAAACATGTTGAATGACCATAATCTAGAGCTGCAACAGTGATCAATATGATCAGCTCACGTAATGCTTTCAAACGGAAGATGCAACATCTCTCCTCAAAGCTGCAGCAGCATGATTTGGCAAACTTCCAGAACATGGCGTCAGAGCTGGAGATGCAAGGGAAGACCTGTGTGAAACTTGACAGTGCACGCAACACATAGCAGATTGATAATTGTCTGTCAGTTTGACTAACACTTTCAGGACTTTTTTTTTTTTTTTTTGCTTGAGCCAGTCGCTACATTCATGTTCTATCCTTTTCGAGAAGATGTTGAGGTTGATTCCCTCGCATCCAAAGTCTCAACACTGTTTCGACAAAACTCTTCTGGAGTGGAAGATGAAGTTTTGACACTACAAGCCAATATGAAGTCCTGAGCTCGTGGACAGTTCTGGAGCTTGCTCACATGACGGAATGTGCTTCCTCCTTGACTGCATTTTTCGGCTCCACTTATGGAGTGAGTCAGCCTTTTTCCACGTGAAGATCATTGAGTCAAAGTACCATTCCACCATGACTGATGATCACTTGGAAATGTGCTTGAGGCTGGCTGTCAGCAGCTATTGTCCGTCTGTGCATCCCTAGCTGATTCCATTCAGTGCAAGTCATCAAAGTAAACTCAGGTAATGACAAAAAATGTACATAGTTGTGTTGTGTACAACTCATACAAGGCATGAGTTGTACACAACACAACATCATGCTGTGAGATAAGGTAGATAAACATACATTGTACATGTAAATAATGTAATTTTCTTTACATTTTTGCGGTAGGTGGACCATTTTGACTTGGTCATTTTATAAGTAGCTCACAGGCTGAAAAAGTGTGATCTACAGGGCAGAAACAACAACTCAGCCAATCAAAACCAGATCTGACGATCTACCATAAATGGAAGCATGTATTCGGAGTGTCACCAATCTAAGTCCAATCAGGAGGCCTCAAAGAACACCAAACACGCACCATGTCTAGAGATATGAAACTACATGAAAGTTAAAGTTCAGAGAAATTAGCTCAACACTAATTCCTCTTTCAAAGCCCTCAAGGTTTATTGTTACTGTGAAGTGTGATTTCTCAGAGAGATCCCCAACACGTATTTCTCTTGGCTGCCGTTTTGATCTTGAGCGAGATAAAAAACCCTCTCTCAAATAAAAGTCCTTATATGACCTTACTTCTTACTACTTGCAACTGAAACCAGATGTTCACACACACACACACACACAGAAACAGTAAAGCAGGACAGTTATTTTATTTTATTTCAGTGTCTGAAATCAATCAATAAATCAGAATAAGCTTAATTAAAGATGAATACACTTTTTATCAGCTTGAGGGATACTCAGGTCCTGCTGTTTTTGCTTTCTGAGCTTTCGATTCATTCATGTCATATGTCAAACATACGTATCAACACCATCATCCAGAAAGGAGGCAGGTTGTGTGTCTCAGGTGTGTGTGGTTTTTGGCATGAGAGTATCAACTTCAGAACGAAAGCAAAATGTGCTGTGAACATGGACTTCTTATTTACAGTGAAAAGAGCCCAGTGAGAAAGAAGCCGTTGCTCCGAATGCAACATGACAAGGCAGATTAGAGTGAAGGACAATGAGGTTAGTTTCAGGAAATGTCCTGAGATCTCTTTTTTTTTTATTATTATTAATTTCCTTTATTTAACCAGGTAAACCCCATTTTCAAGAGGGGTTAACATTACCCAAATGTAATGTGTTTTATAATCACATCTTATAAAACTAAAATTGAAATGTAATGACCATTGCCACATTTGGAGGAACAAGGGAAAAGCTTTGGGGTTGGGCTTATTTTTGACCCCAGAAGAATGGCATATGATGGAGAAAAATAAACTGGTGTTTAAAGATTTTGAACTAAAACAGTAATTAAAAAAATCAGATGTTAAAAAACATTCTCTCTCCCTATTAGTATTGTGGCATTTAATATTGTTTTTTAAATACTTGTGGCTGTGCAAACAGACCCACATCAGGAGAAGCGCTGCCTGATTCGACATCGAATGAGAGGAAAAAAAAATAAATAAAAATCAAGATTTTTGTAAAAGTCTTGTTTCTGCTCTATCCAGCTTCCTCCCTGTTATTCAACTTAAGGTCTTATTATGAGGGACTGCTCTGCATTCCTCCCATCAAACCGAAAAACTCTCTTTGACAAAGCTTCCAGTGTCGGTCGTGACCCTCTGGAATGCTCTCCGTCTGAAATGCCTCCTCTCTGGGGATTTGGGAAAAGAAAACCGCTGCGTTACTCTGACGTCAGCACTTGTTCACTGAAACATTTATCCTGATGTGGCTTTTCCTCCCAGTTAGGACTTTTATCTTGAGCCACTTATCTGCTTTTATTCCACCTTTTCTGAATTGCAAGGTCTATAAACGTCTTTCTAGCATTTATTTTCTTGATTCTGTTTCCCACATTAAGCCTACGGTGCCTTGTAAAGTTATTTACCTGGAACTTTTTACATGTTTTTCTCCTTACAGTCTCAAACCTGTGTGAATTTTTGCACGATTGAGAAGTAAAGGCAAAATTATATACATATTAATACAAACCAATACTTCTAGTTCAAATTGTACATCTCTAAGTATCCAAATGTCAAGATCCAAATGATCACATTTAACAAATTAGAAACTTAAAACCATTTTCCCACTTTATAAACAAGAAAGCCCTCCAGTTTTCATCTAAATGACTTTTATAATGAACCTCAACATAGGACAAATATGAAAAATAGTTCTACGGCTTTTCACCAGTGTGAATCATCATATGCCGAAGTAAATTCTGTTTTTGACTAAAACTTTGCCCACAGTTCCCACATGAAAACGGCTTTTCACCAGTGTGAATCATCATATGCTGAGTTAAAATCTGTTTTCGACTAAAACTTTTTCCACAGTTCCCACATGAAAATGGCTTTTCACCAGTGTGAATCCTTATGTGCCGAGTTAAATCCTGTTTTTGACTAAAACTTTTTCCACAGTTCCCACATGAAAACGGCTTTTCACCAGTGTGAATCATCATATGCTGAGTTAAAATCTGTTTTCGACTAAAACTTTTTCCACAGTTCCCACATGAAAATGGCTTTTCACCAGTGTGAATCCTTATGTGCCGAGTTAAATCCTGTTTTTGACTAAAACTTTTTCCACAGTTCCCACATGAAAACGGCTTTTCACCAGTGTGAATCATCATATGCTGAGTTAAAATCTGTTTTCGACTAAAACTTTGTCCACAGTTCACACATGAAAACGGCTTTTCACCAGTGTGAATCATCTTGTGCCGAGTTAAATCCTGTTTTTGACTAAAACTTTTTCCACAATTCACACATGAAAACGGCTTTTCACCCGTATGAATTCTAGTATGATCATTGAGAGCACATTTGGCAGTGAAATGTTTTTCACAGATGACACATGAGAAAGGTTTGCTTCTTTCCTGATTTTGGTTCTCAGCTTCAGCAGCTTCCTGGAAGACGACTTGGTTCCCGTTTGGTTCTGATTCAGTGTGGTGTGTTTGCTCATAAACAGTAGCCACCATAAAGGTATAAGTCTCCTGTTTAATGCAACCTGTTCTTCACTCTGACTGCGGTAAACTTCTTTCTCTTTTATCTGCTGATGTTTTAGATCCTCCTGCTCTTCTTTTCTCTGTTGATCCTCTGGCTCTTCCTGTTCTTGTTTCCCCTGCAGAGGTTCTAACTCCCCCTGGTCCAGAGTGGAGCACCTCTCCTGGTCACATAGATTCTCCTTATAAACATTATGTCGTTGGCGATCTAGAGAAGAAAACAGAAAAAAGAGGAATTGTTAACTTTATTTATTGAAGTAAATGAGAGAAGACTTTCATTTAATCCCAAATTTGTAATTGGAAATTTTTAATTAAGTGCAAGTTATAATCCTGTTATTTAGGAATTATTACATTTTATGTTGGTTATGTTAGTTAAATGTCAGTTTTATATTCAGGATTTATTATTGCGAGTGGGAAACTACGTAAACTAATTTACACTAATCTAATCTATTTATACATACAAAAAATAAAAATAATCACATGCATAACCTATAATAACGTGGCAGGATTACAAGTGTCTTTAGAATCGTTTTAGATGGATGATCAGCGCAGAGTGCAGGATTTGTTTTATAAATTTTTTTAGATTTTTTTAAATGCCACATCATACAGATGGCTTTGTCTTAATGTGCCAACCTCACTTAGTTATTTTATCAATGAGGCAAAGTCAGGTGAAAATTTGTTATTATGCACAAATGTACGACCTAGAGGAACTTCTGCCTGTTCCACCAGACCAAGCACGACACGTGGTCTTGCTTGGTCTGTAGTAAGATGATCTGTAGTAATCATCTTTTAGTAATTCAGTGCACTGAACATAGGCCATACTTTGTGAAAAGGGTCACCTGTTTACGGAGTGGGAACTCTCTTTCAACTGAGGGAGTGACAGTGATGTAGAAGACAAAGGATACATGCAGTACATAGTGAATATTCATCCACTATGTACTGTATTTATTTAGCCTTCATGTCTTTTTTTTATCCGTCTCCCTTTCTTTTTCAGTTTTTATCAGCTGTATCTTTCTAATTATCAGAAAGATGATTTTGTGGGGAAACAGTAAAAGGGCTTTTAATGTAAAATAAATAGATAAACATTTATGTAACCTTTCAAATAAAATAACCATGTTTATTAATACACTTTAAACAATAATGATGCAAACAAAAATGCTGAGTAATCATGCTAGTCTAAGAATCTAATATTTTCAATCTTTGAAGTCTATTTCTGTATGCAAAATCAATCTACTCAAGTCAGTACTACAGCATTTTTGGATCAGTGTAGACCAAGGGTGTCAAACTCATTTTCATTTTGGGTCTTATTAAAAATCTGAATGTTCTTAAAGGGACGGTTGTGTCAGAATCTATTGATAAAACCCATTAGACTGTTAAAATATCAATAAACATCTCTTTGTTTCTGCATTCAATGCGTGTTTCTTAAAAAAAATATTAAACATCTTTTCACACTGATCAGTCCATCTGGGATTTTGTGATTGCTTTTGCAGTGTTCATTTGGGTAATGTTAAACGTGGCATATTTTAATCGCTCAATGGTGAAAAAAATTGCAGTAAAATCAGAAAGAAATGTGAGGACTTGTTGATTTTGCGTGAATTTTGGAGATTTGTGAAAAGAAAATTATCGACATAAGAGGAACTTCTTGATATAACTTGGGAGTCTAGAGGGCCACATAAAAAGCTACGGCGGGCCAGATTCGGCCCCTTGCCTTGAGTTTGACACATGTGATGTTGACAGTACATTTCCGCCCAAAAAACTGAATTTTTCTAGGGGAAAAAAAACAAACACTTCTGAGCTCCAAAATGTGAAAATTTGCTAGAAAAAAAATCAGAGATTTTCTGGAAGATAAAAGGAAATTTTCTTAGATTTATCTTAAAATTTTGTACATTAATTGATAAGCACATTGTAAGAACTTATGAACTGACAGTTCATGAACTAGTTTACAAGTATTTATAAGTTCATAGTCAAGTAAAAGTAAAAAGTAGACTACAGTAAAACTACTTCTATGACTTCCCAGCCCCCCTCAAACAATTAGCCAGTTACTACCCCTCAACATAGATCATAACTTAGTAGCTTATTCTTGATAACAAGTTTAAGGTTAGTTAATGACTAGACATCGTTTAGCTAACCTAAACCAGCTTGACAGCATAAGTCAACTCATTTTTTTTTTTTTTAAACATTGTGAAAAAACTGTTCAAAGTTCTTTGCCTTTTGGTGCACTGCTGCCAGTGTCGGACCGCTTTTTTCAGTAACGAGTAATCTAACGCGTTGCTATTTCAAATCCAGTAATCAGATTAAAGTTACTTATCAAAATCATTTTTGCGTTACTATGCGTTACTACCTTCTTTAGTTATTTAATTGTATTTCCTCTACGCGTCTTGTCCAGTGACCGACGTGTCTATACGACAGAAATGTAAACAATGGAGGGAAATGCGCATTTTGTTGGTGGAAAAACAGGAACTATTTTGAGTTTCTTTCGCCAAAAAAGTCGCTTGCAGACTTAATGAGT